>CANDYH010000501.1:0-20700 GCA_947396885.1 Heligmosomoides polygyrus polygyrus | reverse complement strand
AAAATTGCCGGATAACGAACAACAAAACGGATAGGCCAAAACCCCCGGAAACCGGATAACGGATAACGGATAACGGATAATCCGCTCATCCCTGGTCCGATCCCGTGTAGAACTTGGGACAGCGGAGACGTCGGTCAGGCAATACTTGCGATTGAAGATGATGTGGTCAATCTCGTCGTGGAACTGGCCACCGAGAGATTCCCAGGTCCATCGTAGGGAGGGAGGCTTCTGGAACTGCGAGTTTCCATGGATGATCTTGGTCGACATGATAAACTCAGACAGCCTTTCACCTTGCTCGTTCCACTCCAAACCGTGGGTTCCGATGTGAAGTTCTTCCGGCGACCTTTGTGATCCGATCTTAGCGTTGAAGTCACCAACGATCACCTTGTAGAAGGTGTGATCTTCCTTATAGAACTTCTCCGGCTCCACGTAAAAGGCTTCGACCTCTTCGTCGTCGTAGTCGGATGTTGGGGCATACGCGACGAACACAGTCAAAGCTGGCACGGAACCACATCGCTTCAGTCGCAGACGTCCGATTCGGCTTGTCAGAGACTCGTACGAATCGATGTTCATGGCCAAGTGCGTGTTGACGAGGACACCAACGCCGCCTACTCCCCTGCTGTCGCATGTTCCCAGGAACAGTTTTTCTCCAGAGTCGTAGGCGGCGTATAGGGGGTGGTGTCTTCTCGTCTCGGTCAATCCGATGACGTCGTACTTGATCTTCCAGGCTTGCATCATCAGGTCCTCGACGGATGCTTCCGATGCAAGTTTGCGGGCGTTGTAAGTACAGATCGTCATCCTAGTCCTTCTCAATTTGCGCAGCCTGATTAGGCTCTGAGATTTTAGCAGCCTCTCCGTACTCGTCCTTCCCATCGCTGCAGAAATGGGGGCTCTTTCGGGGTCAGGGGAATGAGGCCCTTTAGTGCTGCTGTTTTTGACTGGAGTACACACGGGTAGCTAGCCGGGCTCTGTCGTGCGGGCGAAGAACTCCGGGTAGCCAGCCAGACTGCCCGAAGGAACGGGGCGAGACTTTTGAGGCGGCCTCGAATCGCCTTACGATGTACTCCCAGTCTACCGAATGCAAGCTTTCGGCCGGGCCGACACAGTTACAATCCGCACAGTCAGGACACATCCACGCACATCCACATCCACATCCAAGGTAACAACAACACAATAAAATTAGACATAAGGGGCGGGTGACTGAGCAACGAAAAAACAAAACGAAACAAGCCCAATGAAACTTTAGTGTAGTTAGACGTTTGAAAGAAGACAGAGACATGCTAACCATGTTCTCATTCTCAGAAAGTAGGGCACTGAGCTTTCTGATGCTCCTATAAATGAGGAAACTTGACCTCACTTTCGACCTTGGGATTCACAGATAGAGTCTGAGACGCCCTCTTCTGTTAGTTGTCAAAAAGTGGCAGCGAAAAACCCGACTGGGTCAATGGAAAGCCTTCTTGTCAGAACTTTGAACAACATAATTAAATCTGCTCTTTTTCGTCTAGTCTGATGGATAGACCAACCAAGCATCTTAGCCATGTCAGACCTACTCGGAATATTGTCATAATTCAGACCACGACATTTTAGGAAAAGCTTAAGTTATTCTGTACACTTTCAAGGAGTTTTATGTCCTTTTTTTGAGAGAGATTGAAGTCTGAAACACCACATTCTACAATGAGCCTCACGTAAGATTTGTAGGCTCTCACGAGAGAAGGTTGGCCTTTGGTTTTCAATACCTTAAACAAATTGTAGATTTGGTAGTTAGCCTTCTTCACAAGTGCTTTACAATGTTGTTCAAAGTTTAGGTTTCTGGGAAAATAGAACCCTAAAATCTCGTGCACTAGAAAGTTGTTCTAAAACTGATCCATTGAGCGTGTAGGTTGGAAGGTGACTTTTAGATTTTGACTGTACCACAAGGCAATGCGATTTTTCAGTAGAAAGAGGTACTTCCCAGGTATTTTCCAATTTTTTTACAAAATTTATGGCTGCCTGGACATCACGGGAGGCTGCTTGGTTCTCGACTTCTTTGTAGACCTTTATATCGTCCGCATACATTTACAAGAAACTCCAAACCTTTGAACAGAATCAGGATAGATCCTGCTTTAAACCTACTATTTTCTTTCTAGGCACTCTCTCCACCAGTGCCCTTCTGCTCCACATTTCTTGCATTGACTCTTGCAACGATCCTTTTCCTTAAGGGAAGCTCTATCCGGCGACCTGGATCTGCTGTCATTCCTCTGGAACTGCCTGCTTTCATACGAAGGACGGTTCCAATTTAAGTTAAGAGATGAGAACGAGCTATAAAAGTTTCTGGCCATTGGTTGTGATCCATATCTTGCTGGCTGCTGGTATGTGGAAGCAGATGAACAGACTGGCTCCCTCTTTCGAAAGGGCTGGAATGTTGCTGCGATCTTCCTTTCCCTCGTCTGTTCTTCATATCTCTTCTTTATGGAGTCCATGAATTCACTTAATTTCGGATCTGTAGATCGCAAACTCTCGGACTTAGACTTCTTCTCCCGGTAATGAAATACCTCTGGATGCTCATCGGCGATCTTCAAGGTTTCGTTCCTCACGTTCAAGTCGTGAACGATGTCGCTAACGACTGTACTGGTTTCTTCAATTGATTGAAGCGGAATCAACTTTAGAATAAATGTCATGTTAAAATCATACTGCTTCGCATACGATTCTCGCTTGAACACTGGCGTTGGCGAAGCACTCGGCTACGTAGGTGGATCTGGCCGGATTGCATACACAATTATCTGCAAGTCTCGAAGATCTAGACGAAATGCAGCGTCGGTAGTCTCGTTGATAGTTTCTTCGAATATAGCGTCCGGAGGTTGCTGTGTTACTAGATTCTTCTTCGTGCATGATGACAAATACAATAGACTGTGGACCGCTCTTCAGACGCCAGAGACCTGTATGGAGCGGTCATGCCTCGGCTCGTGGGGATCCTCGAGGCTCCGCCCCTTGACGAAGCGTAACTCTAGGTGCTATGTGCTCGCTGGGCGATAGTCTCACGTATCGATAATTCAAAACACCACTTACATGAGTAAGTTCAACGCCTCGTGCCCGCGGGCGGGCTTCACCCTCACCGGCGAGCTTGCTGCCGGTCCGGGAGTTGACTTCGAGAATGGTTTGCGAAACGTTTCGAGTTGTGGAAGGAGAGCTCGCGGTGAGGGAATTTTAAGTATCACAATTGCGACAAAACTGTCGAAAACGGGCAGCCACAAGTGGTATGTTGCCTTAAAAATTCAGTGCTGCTCTTTGCAGTTCTCTAATGTATCACCTCTATCACCTGCCGTCTCCTTTGTGATCGGGTTGCTCGAGTGGGTTCCAAAAGCGTCTCGTTTCGTTCCTGTCGCATGCCCAATGCTGCGCTCCAACGTGTCTTTCTCGCTCAAGGGATACGAAGAGTGTCATATCGTTGGTTCTGTGACTTAAGAAGAAGTCAACCAACGCTTTGGTGTGCGTCCTGGTAAAAGTTCTGGTTCTCGAAACTTATTTACTACGGCATTTTAAGGAACCTTGCATGACGTTATGGAAAGAATACTACTGCTAAAGGAAAGCCTGAGAGGGAAGGGACCAGACTCAGTAAGAAAGATAACACTTGTGCCTCAAAACTATAGGTGGATTATACAACCTCTACGATCCTGTAATCAGCCTGTGAATAGGTCACCTATAGTGCACAAGGTGATGGATTTAAAGCCAGCTATTAGTTCTGCAGAAAGCTGCTCATCTCTTTTCGATCAGATTCAAATAATGATTAATCAGATGGAATCCGCTAGATATGTTGTTCGTACAACTTGAGACCCGATGTAGTGCGAAACCTTCCTCACGAAATTTCCTCACAATGTGGCCAAATCAGTTCTGCTATCAAGCTATTCGCAAGATAGCCAAACAATCGGTGACCTCATAGCTCATTTAAAGAAAAAGAATCCTGCTAAAGCGTAGGGAAACAGGCTGGGTCGAGTCGAGAGCAGTGCGTTTCGTTCCAAAGATAAGTGTCACATGCAACGAAATTACTCTGCTACTCTTCAGAGTCTGTTCTGACACAGGGGTGATCATAAGTCAATGACTTGCCGATCAGGCAAGATGCCGCAAGATGCTAACAGATGGTAGAAGGTGCTCGAAAAGTTATTCAACCAACCACTCCAGCTATGACTGTCAAATTCCTGATTGCATTCAATGCGGTAAACAACACCATAGCAGTTTGTGCACGAAAAGGTGCAGAAATTTGAGAGGTTCCCCTCCACATTCATAGAATGCAATACCCACCATAAGAACTGGAAAATGGGCGCGATAGGCGTGTTATCCGCGTTCTTTCTGTGTTTTTTTTTGCTGCAGTCATCTTAGCTTTCATCCATTTCAAAAAACTCGCATACGATCTCCTTGATGAGATCTACCCATTGCTTCAAAAACATTTTTCGTTACTCTTTTTGACCGAAAGCGCCGGGTGATACTCATTAGCGAGGGACGTAGCCACTAACTGCGCCCAAAGGATATTTAAGTGCTCGGATTCAGGGCCAGCGCAATTGACAGTAGCGCTTCTTTAGGATACATTCTGTAGACCAAGAGCTTTATAAGACCACGAGCATATTATCTGCTGTATATTATTTTTCCGATTATTCTAAAAGATACTATCAAATTTCTTCGTTATCTAGCGGGCACTAGCAAATATTGTCGTTATTTGGTCACATAAAGGGAGAGAATAAATAAAAGATAAAAGAAGGTGGATCAATTCTTAACTGGGGCGCGCCATGCATTCAACCTTTGCGAGATATTACAGTGAATTGAACCACAGTTCAAATTTTCAAAAGTACCATAATTACATACCGTGCCTGCAGATGAAGTCAATGTTTTGTCTATACTGAAAAGTGCAGAACTGACAAGACGACTTCGGAGGAATGAAGGGATTGGTAGACCAGGACGAGATAGAACCAGGGATGCTGTAAGCGAAGCCGGTGTGCCCTCCGATTGCGCCACCTTTGCGTAGCATGCTCTGTTACTTTCTTAAACCGGAAGATACAAAGTTGAACCTTCTTCTGAACTCTAAATCATATAGACGAAGTGCAGGTGTATAATCGTTAACTTAAAAAAAAGAAAATGTTTCTAACCATAAATCCACTTCACTTCTAAGCAGTGGCTCTTCCCCTCTTTTCTCGTGCTGTAACTTTTTACGGAGACAGGCGAGTGCAGAGATTTTTGCTTTGCATAATAGAGTTCAATGGCTCTGACACATAAAGTAGGGAAGCTGAGCTCATTGTAATAACATTTTTAGGTGTCTAAACTTGTGAAAAAACTACAACTCCCTGATCCCATTTTGTTTTCAAAATATATATGTCCACACCAATCAGTCCTTCAAATTCTTAAGACATCATATCTCACCTTTAGAAGCGCTTTCCAGCAAAATAATTTTATAAAAATTGAAGGGATTCGACATTTCCGCCTTTTCCGCCGAGGTCGACTTCCTGACAGAGCTTGGCTCGACCTAGGCTCTGTGCTCATCGGCAGCGCCCGCTCTAGGTCTCCCTCGCACCTGGGTGCGAGATCCAGCGGTACTACGATATTTCTAGCGAGCTACACAGTACCGTTAGACGAAAGTATTATTGACCATCCTTACTCGTTACATTTGTTTGTTTTGATATGTTTGTGAAAATACATTAATAGAAATATTCTTTACTCTTTGAGATGGTGGCGATTCCGTTCCCCATAGTGGTGCTACTGGAAATTGCTCGCTTTGTGAGCTAAGCTAAGCACAGACACTCGAATGCAGGCGCCCCTGTGACAGGTCGGCCTACGAAGACAGGCCCATCTCACATACTGGTGTATGATGAGTCATGTTTTTCGAGATTGTGCTGCGGCGTCCGCGGGAGCCGATCCGTATTCGCACAGCCCAACGGGTGTGGAAAGTATGGGAGGGTCCCTGATGAGAGGACGGCATCGGGGGGGGGGGGGGGGGGGGGTGGGGGGCAACTGAGCTAGCCCGAAAGTCAGTAACATAAGCAGGACCCGCGTGGCCACGCTGAATGTGGCTACGTTGAAGGGTCGCTCGCGCGAGTCGGTTGAAGCACTGGAGCGTAGAAGAGTTGATTTCTGTGCGGTGCAGGAAACGAGGTGGTCCTGCATAAAGTCAAGGGACATAGGACGTGACTTCAAGGCCGTTTTATGTGGGAGTCGCAGGACCACCAGTGGTGTCGGTGTAATCGTCTTCGAACGATTTCGTGACTCGATTGTAAGTGTCAAGTGCTTTAACGATGAAGATCGTTGTCGCCGCTAAAGAGCGACTCTATCAATCCTTCTCTGTGTATGCTCCACAGAGTGGCTTCTCCAATCAAGCTAAGGAAGAGTTTTGGAGCCTGCTTGATGAGAAGACAGCACAGATATCGCCGAAAAATGTCATCACAGTCGCTGGTGACCTCAATGGGTACATCGGTGCTGCGAAGGACGGATACAGTTGCCATGGTACGTTGCGGATACGGGTCGATGGTGGGCGTATTCGTGAATATGCGGAATCGCATAATTTCACCATTGTGAACACCGTTTTCCGAAGACGCGACTCCCACCTCATTTCATACTATAGTGGGAGCTCCAAATCTCAGATATTGTCCTTGTGAATGGACGTGACCGAAGCATTGTTACAGACGCGAAGATCGTGCCGTAAAAGACGGTCTTCCCGACCGCTGGTCTGCACTTTAAAGACGAACGGTTGCCGACAGTCACGACTGTCGATGAAACCTGGAAGAGAGCAACCGACGCGATACGCCAAGCTGCAAGATTGGAACTCGGCACTACGAAGCCTGGACGACGCAAAGTCGACAAGCAGATATGGCTGTGGATGGACGATGTGAAGGCGAAGGTTCGAGAGAAAAAGTCGCTGTATCATGTGTTTCTCGGCCGATAAAACAGCCGACAACTGGCAGGAGTATCAGAAGGCGAAGAAGGCTGCAAAGAAAGCCGTGGGTGATGCGAAAGCCACTCATTATGGTGATGTCTACGGAAAGCCACTCATTATGGTGATGTCTACGGAAAGCAGAAAGCCGTGGGTGATGCGAAAGCCACTCATTATGGTGATGTCTACGGAAAGCTTGAGCCGTGCGATGGTGAGCGGTATTTGTACCGACTTGCTAAGAACCGCCATCGTTTTACCGATGATATTGAAAGGTTCTTTGGCATCAATGATGAGAGCGGCCATCTTCTGACAGACCGGAAAGAGGCGCTGAAGCGATGGCGTGATTACTTTGAGAAATTTTCCACTGAGGAATTCCCTCACCCAGCCATCCCTTCTGTGGGTTCTGTTCACGGTCCCGTTCACAAGATAACCGTGGAGGAAACAGAAGCGGTTCTGAAGAAGTTGAAGCCTGCTAAGGCGACAGGGCCGGATGATCTGGCAGTCGATGTTTGGAAGTCGAAGCTCTGGTATCCCGCTGAGTGGTTGGCTGAGTTCTTCAACCAGGTAGTGAAGGAGAAGAAAATACCGGAGTGTTGGCACAACAGTACGACGATTCCGATTTGGAAGAAGAAGGGCAGTCCTGCAGACTACTCGAATTACCGCCTGCTTCGCTTGCTTTCGCATAGCATAAAGATCTTCGAGCGAATCCCCGACAGACAAATTCGTAAAATCGTCAAGCTCTTCGGCAACCAGTGCGGCTTTGTGTATGGTTGTGAGACCATTGATGCTATACACGCCGCCCGCCTCCTGGTGAAGAAGCATCTCGAGAAAGAGAAGCCGGCGCATAGCCTTTCTCGACTTGGAAAAGACCTTCGACCGCGTATCACGTGAGAAGTGAGACCACGTGTACCTTGGAGAAGACCTTCGACCGCGTACCACGTGAGAAGTGAGACCACCGCCATATAACATATGGTACGCTTTACGACAACGCAACGTACTTGAGAAACTCATAGAGTCGGCGCGGATCATCTACTGTTGCTCAAAAGTAGAGTGCAAGCTGCAGCTGGAACATCAATAAAGTTTCCCATTTCTGTTGGGGAGCACCAGGGTTCTGCGCTTTCTCCACTCCTCTTTGTTGTCGTCATGGATGCATTACGAGAGATCTTCAGAAGCCTGGCCATGGGCGTTGCTCTATGCTGATGACGTATGCTTGCTTGCGAAGATAATGATGATCTCGAACGGCAGGTGTAAGCTTGGCCGCCTGGCGAAACTTCGGACTCAAATTGCACTTCAAGAAGACCGAGTACCTAACGACTGACATAAACGAGACCGGCTCCATTAAGATTAACGGTACTGAGCTTGCACGAACTTCGGTGTTTAATTACCTGGGATCAGAAATAGCGTCTCACGGCGCCCTGATTGTTGAATTGAACTCACGCGTGAGTGCAGCTCGGTTCAAGTGGCGTTCGCTGACTGGCGTGCTCTGCGATAGGAAGATACCAGAGCACCTGAAGTCGAAGATTTACAGAGCCGTCGTGCGGCCGGTAGCGATGTACGGCGCTGAGTGTTGGCCTGCGACTAAGAAAGTTGAAACGCGCCTTAGCGTTGTGGAGACGAAGATGCTGCGCTGGACGGATGGAGTCACGCGCATGGATCGCATCCGTCATTCTGCAGAGGTTCGGTGTCACGCCGATAGCGGACAAGATGCGCGAAGCTCGCTTGCGATGGTACGGCCACGTTCTGCGTGGGGAAGAGGGCAGCTAGCGCAAGATAGACGTTGAGTTTGGAAGTGTCAGGATAGCGGCCTAGAGGACGTCCGAAGCAGCGTTGGTTCGATACGTTACACACGGACATGAAAGTAGCTGGCGTCCACCCTGATCAAGTGCAGGGTTGGGAAAGGCGGCGCCACGACACCAGAAGGGCGGACCCCCGCGATAAAGCGACAAACGCTGAAGAGGATGAAGATTCCTTTCTTTTTGAGACATTCCGCATCAATTATTATTTTATGGATCACCACATTTACATGTGTAAGAGCGCCAGCCAACACTATTGGATTGTGTTGTGCACCTACTTTCTCACTATGTGCGACGCTTTTGTGTCGCGTCCTAGATGTCTCAGAATATTGCAGAACTCAGTTATACAGATTTTAACCATAAACCACTATCTATACGGAGGAGCACTTGCCTTTACCGTTGGAATACATTTCGGTGCTTTCTGTATTAGACATGGTTGCTGAAGACTTCCTCGTCAGCAATAATTGGAAAAAGTTGATGTTGTATAACGCTACACGCTTTCATGAAGTGCCAAAGTTCCCAAGTTGAGATGCAAAGCTCCAAAACTTACAGAAGGTGGTCATCAGAAAAACTCTTCTAAAGCATTTACAACGCCTGTATTGCGGAAGTCTTACACAGAGGCCATAGAATGTTCTAACTCGTAAGATCGCGAAGGAAATGACCATTTTTGTGTACTATGTCACAGTGATAACACCACCTAGGAAGACACGCTGGCTCTGGTAAGAGCTGAACTTACCAGGCAAATGTCTCAGGCTTAGGTCTGAACGGCGGAAATGGATAGTACTATGAGAATCTCTACCCTTCATATAGTAGAAAAACATGTTTCGTTTTTGCTGAGTCCTTGAATCAAAAGAGCTACGGGCCCTCGAAGGGTGGGGGGGGGGGTACAGTAGCGCGCCGTCAACACGTGCCCACATGCATGCCCGCGCTGTAGTATGGGGCGTGGCGAAAGGCGCTGCGGCAATTGAGTTGGTGGCTCAGCAGGGTGTGGGGCTGCCTCGAAGATGCCAGGCCGGGTGTTCGAGTCTCGTGCTGTGCACTGTTTTTGCATTTTTTCATAACCGCTGCCTCCATCACCAATTTGCTTTCTTCACATCTCCTACAAAATTATTTCACTCTATATTGTCAAAAGGGTCAGATTCGGATCAGCACCCCAGATTCGTAATTAATACCCCATGACCTCGACAGCACTAGTCACCCGCACCTGCTGTGACCTGCCGTAATCAGCCGAAAATTCAAAAACGGATGTCAGATTCGTGATCAGCGCCACAAACACCCCCCCCCCCCCCCGGGGGAGGTTTGGCGAAAAATTTTTTCGACCTCTCCTCGACCTCTGGAGTGGTGAAAGTGCAGTGCCTTCTCATGGGGGTTAAATCAGCCGACTTCCTACGCATCTCCTACACATTTATTTCACTCTAAATTCTCGAATAGGGGTTTACTATGAGCTGTGCTTCAGTCACTTCTCTCACTTTTTGTATTGTACAACGTTTTGCGTTTTTCAGCGAATGTTAAACAGTGACCTCACAGCAGGCATGGGTTACAGCAGGTACGGATGACTAGGGATGTCGAGGTTATAATCACCGATTTTGCCCAAACTTCCCAGGGGGTTATTTGGGGTGCTGATCACGAATCTGACCTTTTTGACAATATAGAGTGAAATAATTGTGTAGGAGATGTGTAAGAAGCAAATTGGTGAAGGAGGCAGAGTTATGAAAAAATGCAAAAATAGTGCACAGCACGAAATTGGAACATCCTGCCTAGCATCTTCGAGGCAGCCCCACACCCTGCTGAGCCACCAACTCAATTGCCGTAGGGCCTTTCGCCACGCCCCATACAACAGCGCGGGCATGCATGTGGGCACGTGCTGACGGTGCGCTACTGTACGCCGCCTTCGAGGGCCCTTAGCTCTTTTGGTTCAAGGACTCGGCAAAAACGAAACATGGTTTTCTACTATCTAAAGGGTGGAGATTCTCGTAGAACTCTCCATTTTCGCCGTTTAGACCTACGCCTGAGCCCCTTCCCTGGTTAGTAATTCGCAAAAACTCTAGAAGAAGCAGTCACCTTCTGTAAGTAAATAGTCATCATCTCAATGCACGTGAAACTAAGTTCAAGAGAGTGAAAGTGTTCAGAGCCTAGAGTTTAAGCTTTTCCGGCAACATACTCAAACTTTTCCAAAGGAAGTAGATCCTCTACAGGTTAAATAATTTAGAGACTGTTTTAACTTGACATGGACAATATTGGGTGAATAGTAGCATTGAACTACGCTTTTTCTTACTTGATTGAATTATTTTGAGAGAGGATGCGCGGATTTTTTTCTGTCCAAAAAACGGCTGGAAGTGTAATACATAGATGTACGTATGAGGAGGTAACGCGTAAACACGCAATGTGACCAAGAGCATCCAAAATGACGCTGGCAACAAGGTTTATTACATTTTGTGCAATTTTTGCCTTTGATTTTAAATATTTAATTTTACTTCAACCCTGCAGCTTTGAGAATTTCCGATTTGAAAAAACTAATTACGCATTGGAAAGGGAGAAACAGTATCTTTATGCCTGAAAAGCAGCTTCAAGGTTCGGTCTTGCTTAGACTTTTGCGAAAAAATAGGTATCTCGTTGCGCATCTAAGTAAATACATGAATAAATAAATGTAGGATAGGTTCCAGCATGCAGTATGGCGAAGTCTGAATTAGGCGCCATACTTTGAAATACAGTAACGTGCGTTGTTAGGTTCTTGGGAATGTTATCACCACACAGAGGAATGTAGCACCCAACTACAATGGCCACGGATTTCGGATGGGTATTCGTTCCAGACAGCACTTGGATAAAATGGTACGAAGTTTGGTGCTCCCACTGCTTAAACTCGAGATCAATCCGATGAATCACTTTGTAGAGTCACACAGAAAAGTTGGCTGACCTTCCTAGTAAGTAGATTTCTGAATTCCTTCCCGCGTTATGCACTCACATGAAGACCAAATTGCTACCAGACTTGTGTTGGAAGGGTAAAAGCTGATATTTTCATCTGTTGACCACCGCAAGTCATCTCGTAGTCTAATACGCACTCAAGTTAGCTATTAACGTAGAATGCGTGGCGAATACCAAAAGGGATTGAGTACCCGGTGGGCAATTCACCCAGCAGAGTAGGAGGTAGAGGTGAGCTTTGATTGGCTGCAAATCCAATAACGAGCGCGTAGTAGCGCAGTCGGAGGTGTCTCGGCTTCGCCTGCACTCCGATTCTAGGCTCTTTGCTCGGGTTTGGGCCAGGCCGACTAAGTCTTCCATCTCTTCGTAGTCGAGAAAATGATGCAGAATGATTGTGTGAAAAGCATGAAACACAGAATTGTTCATCGGCTGGCCACCCCACGTCAATCTGTGGGCCAAACAACATCCAAGTCGCCTCTGTGTAATCCTACAATGGTGGCGATGTCCGTTCCTCCACGTGGTGCCACTGGAAACTGCCCGCTTTGGCGAACCGAGCCGAATACGGACACTCGATTGTAGGCGACAGGCCCTTGTGACAGGCCGGCCTAGGAAGACCCATGTCACATCACATGGTGTATGGCAGTTCAAGTATTTCGAGATAGTGCTACGGCGTCCGCGGAAGCCGACGCCCACTCGCAAAGCCCGGCGAGTGTGGAAAGTATGCGAGGGTCCCTGATGCGAGGACGGCATCGGGGGCAACTGAGTTAGTCCGAAAGTCCCGTAACGTAAGCAGGACCCGCGTGGCAACGTTGAATGTGGGTACGTTAACTGGCCGCTCGTGCGAGTTGGTTGAAGCACTGGAACGTAGAAGAGTTGATTTCTGTGCGGAGCAGGAGACGAGGTGGTCCTGCAGCAAGTCAAGGGACATAGGACGTGACTTCAAGGCCGTTTTATGTGGAAGTCCCAGGACCACCAGTGGTGTCGGTGTAATCGTCTACGAACGATTTCGTGACCGGTTGATGAAGATCATTGTCACCGCTGAAGAGCGACTCTATCACTTCTTCTCTGCGTATGCTCTGCAGACCGGCCGCTCAGCGTAAGCCAAGGATGAGTTTTGGAGCCTACTTGATGAGAAGACAGCAGAGGTACCGTCGAAAGAGTCATAGTAGAGTCATCATAGTCGCTGGTGACCTTAATGGGCGCTACGAAGGACGGTTACAACTGTCATGGTAGTTTCGGGTACGGGTCACGTAACACCGATGGTGAGCGTATTCTTGATTATGCGGAATCGCATAACCTCACCATAGTGAACATCGTCTTCCGAAAACGCGACTCCCTCCTGATCTCATACTATAGTGAGGGCACCAAAACTCAAATAGACTTTGTCCTTGTAAAAGATGGCGATCGAGGTCTTGTCACAGATGCGAAGATCGTGCCGTATGAGAAGATCGCCCCACAGCATCGACCGCTCATCTGCACCCTAAAGATCGCCCTTCCAAGGCAGAAGCAGGTCGAGCAATGCGGTACACCGAGAATCAAGTGTTGGCAAATGATCGGTTACCTACAGTCACGGCTGTCAGCGAAACTTGGAAGAAGGCCGACCGACGCGATACGTCCAGATGCACTGTCGGAACTCGCATTACGAAGCCTGGACGACGCAAAGTCGACAAGCAGACATGGCTGTGGACACACGACGACGCGAAAGCGAAGGTTCGAGAGAAGAAGTCGCTCTATCACGTGTTTCTCGGCGAAAAGACAGCCGATAACTGGCGGAAGTACCAAGAAGCGAAGAAAGCTGCAAAGAAGGCCGTGGCCGCTGCAAAAGCCACTCATTATGAGATGTCAACGAAAAGCTCGAGTCGAGCGATGGTGAGCGGTACCGGCTTGCTAAGAATCGCCATCGGCAGACCGAGGACAATGAAAAGTTTTTCGGCATCAATGATAAAGAATGGCCGTCTTTTCATGGACAACAAGACGGCATTGAAGCGATAGCGCGATTACTTCGAGGAAATCTCTACGGTAGAATTTCCTCAACCAGCATCCCTTCAACGGCTCCAACCTACCGCCCCGCCCTGAAGATCACCGTGGAGGAGACAGAAGGGCTCTGAGGAAGATGAGGCCAGGCAAAGCGACTGGGCCCGACGACAGGCAGTTCATAAATTAGGGCACTCAAGTCATGGTGTAGAAACCCGTAAAATACCAGGCGTTGGCGGTCGCAGTAAATTATTTAAAAGCGAAGCTGTAAGCATGAAATTATGTGCAGCTTTTTTCAGAGAAAGTTGGCCTGAAAATCTGCATAAAGCCCATGATCACTAACGGCTTCCCAATTGTTAAACTCAAGCGAGCAGATGTGAAGTTTTTGAAAGAAAACAACATTTTCTAGCAAATGCAAAGCTTCGCGGAGAATACCAACTTCCCCACATTGTAGTGGGGCATGACTACTACCGTGCCTTAGTTTCAGGTGCACATCACAGCCTTCAAACTCCTACAGGTCTGCATATCGTAAACACCGTGTTTGGGCCTACTGTGTATGGAAAGAGCTTATTACCGGAGAGTAATCACGTAGCAGTATTAACTACGCGATGACGTCAGTCTGAGGAAACAACGGAATGAATTAGAATTTCTGTAAGCTCCCGAAAGTGGTTACCAAAACAATGGCAAAATCTCGGAATCAAAAATCCAGGGTCAAACCATTAAGTTGTCGTCGTAGCCCTTCATTTTATCAGCCGCCTTCACCTCCATCTTTTCGTTGTCTTCAATCCTCCACCAGCCGTACCTCCGCTCCACTGCTATCGTCTTCAACGATGAACAAGCCGTTATCCATCGTTACTTTTCGAGCCGACACCAATCGCTCCAAGCAGTCACTTCCACTACCAAAGCAACCACTAATTGATCTGCTATTCACACTTCTTGTATGCAGACATGTTTTCATGTATCGTCGACGACGGCGATGCTTGTACCAGAAGAGGCACTAGCCGTCCACTGTACGAGGGCGGAATAGTTCACAGTAGCAGAAGATAGCTGCGTATGCCAGACTTCTCCTATGCGGCTCTGACGAATAGTTCTATCTCTTCGCTGCTCTTTATGTGTAAACCAGACGTTCTAGCGGACGACAAAGATCTGGTTGGAGGCAAAGTCCCCCAACCCCTAGCATAAAACAACCCCAATCCCCCTTCTTTCTTCTTTAGGCCTTCTTACTTTTATTGCAGTAAAAAACTGGTTTTACTATATAGATAAGATAAGCGGGGTGTGGTGGACAAACTATTCACTGCTCCTGTGAACCCCATCCACCCTCTGTCGCATGTACGCGGTTTATTCTCCGAGAAGCACATTCTCTATATGGAAAAAACACATCATGAGAGTCCCAGTTCGAACTGCTTAAAAATGCTGCTGCAGAAACGTAAATAAAATTAATCGGTATTGGAAAACAGGTCGACATCGCTTACTGTCAGACGGCAATAATACTCTTCCGAGTCACATGGTCATTCTCCCTATCTCCCTCTCTCCCCACCTCCCCTTTGATACCTCCTTACGTAGTTGCTGGCAAAAAAACGGAGTGAAAGTCAAGCACGTACATGTGACACTGAGTCCCGACTCACGTGTCACGACGTTGCCACGATTTCTCTGACAATCCTTCACCCCGACACACGTGCCCCACTTCTGTGACCCGTCCTCAGAAACCCGACACACACTGGAGGAGATTGAGGAAGAATACTGGTCCCCTTCATTCCTCCCCCTCCCAGTAGTGGTCCTCCTTTGCTGATTTTCTCTGCACTGGTCCCCTCATACTGTCCCCCCCCCCCTCCCTACTCGGAATCCCAACGCACGTTGGACGACATCTGACACACGTCTTCTGCATCCCGAGGCACGTTGAACGACGTCAAGGGCACGTCTTCTGAATTTCTACGGTCTAGACTTTATCTCCATTCATACCCTGACGCGTTGCCCGCTGATTATGTCGTAAATTTGGGTGATCCGCCGCCGCCAAGATTACACAGTACCGCTCCCGTCGCACGTTCAAAAGACGGAAAAACCATCGCAAACAGTCGTACGCTCATCACTCCTTCAGTTTTAGGTTTTTTGAAAAAACGTTGGACCGTTCGATTTGTCTCTTCGAGATCTACACAAACATGTATAGAACTTTACTAGAACACCCATGTTCTCGCCGAGGGTAGCTCAAGAAGTGACTGGAGCAGGCTTTTCCGATTAGAGCATCTTATTTCCCAGGACATGCATGTTTTCGGAGAATCTCAACCATGGCGTACGCTGCCAGTGCTCTGTCATGGCAGAAATGCTACAAGAGTGCGCAGTGCACAATGCATACAGAATCGAACCTAGCAATCGAGTGGGCAAACGCATGTCCACTGTGCTTCTATCTTCTCTTACTGGGAAATGCGAAGTATTCAAAACTATTTCGAACCGTTTGGAGAATGTTATCAGGAATTTCCAGCCACCCCACTCAGGATTAGCTCCAATCTGTCCCGGCGAAACTTTGGTGTACGCTGTGTACAATGCGTACAGAGAACAATCTATCAATCGAGTGGATTTGTCAACTGGTAGAGTGACGTTTGGAAGGTTTTATCAGCAACTTCCTGCCGTCTTTCTCAGGAATTGCTCCCAGACTGTTCAACTAGCCTTTGAAGTGCGCCGGGAACAATGCATACAGAATCGAACCTATCAATCGAGTGGGCGAGCCATGTCCACTGCGCTTCTATCCTCAATACGCGGCGAACATCGAGCATGGACACAACACAACCGAACATCGTTACATATATTTATTACAGAAGGGACTTACCGCCCCCTTCCTTTTCCGATGCTGAACAGCGCACCATAGAATTAATATTTATTGCACAAGCTCCTCAGAAAGATTATATATAGGAAACCACTATAATAATTTAGTAATACAGATGGAGATAGGTGGCGATGTCCGTTCCTCCACGTGGTGCCACTGGAAACTGTTCGCTCTGCGAGCTAAGCCGATCACGGACATTCGATTGCAGGCGACAGGCCCCTCTGACAGGCCGGCCTACGAAGACCCATGTCACATCACATGGTGTATGGCTGTTCAGGTTTATCGAGATAGTGCAACGGCCTCCGCGGGAGCCGACGCGCACTCGCAAAGCCCGGCGAGTGTGAAAAGTATGCGAGGGTCCCTGATGCGAGGACGGCATCGGGGGGCAACTGAGTTAATCCGAAAGTCCCGTCACGTAAGCAGGACCCGCGTGGCTACGCTGAATGTGGGTACGTTGACGGGCCGCTCGTGCGAGTTGGTTGAAGCACTGGAGCGTAGAAGAGTTGATTTCTGTGCGGTGCAGGAGACGAGGTGGTCCTGCCGCAAGTCAAGGGACATAGGACGAGGCTTCAAGGCCATTCTATGTGGAAGTCCCAGGACCACCAGTGGTGTCGGAATAATCGTCTCCGAACGATTTCGTGACTCGATTGTAAGCGTCGAGCGCTTTGACGATCGATTGATGAAGATCGTTGTCGCCGCGAAGGAGCGACTCTATCACTTCTTCTCTGCGTATGCTCCGCAGACTGGCTGCTCGGATCAAGCCAAGGAAGAGTTTTGGAGCCTGCTTGATGAGAAGACAGCAGAGGTACCATCGAAAGAGGTCATCACAGTCGCTGGTGACCTCAACGGGCACGTCGGCGCGACGAAAGACAGGTACGGCTGTCATGGTGGGTTCGGTTACGGGTCGCGTAACGCAGATGGTGAGCGTATCCTTGAATATGCGGAATCGCACAATCTCACCATTGTGAACACCGTATTTCGCAAACGCGATTCCCACCTCATCTCGTTCTATAGCGGGAACACCAGGACTCAGATAGACTTTGTCCTTGTGAAGGATCGAGACCGAAGTCTTGTCACAGACGCGAAGGTCGTGCCGTATGAGACGGTCGCCCCACAGCATCGACCGCTGATCTGTACTTTAAAGATCGCCCCTCCGAGGCTGAAGCAGGTCGAACGATGCGGTGCACCAAGAATCAAGTGGTGGCGAGTGAAAGAGAAGGAAGCAGCTGTGATTTCTCGCGTGCGGTTACCGAGAGTGACAACTGTCGACGAAACTTGGAAGAAGGCCACCGACGCGATTCGTCACGCTGCACGGTCGGAGCTCGGCATCACGAAGCCTGGACGACGGAAGGTCGACAAGCAGGCCTGGCTGTGGACAGATGACGTGAAAGCCAAAGTTCGAGAGAAGAAGACGCTATATCACGTGTTTCTCGGCGAAAAGACAGCCGATAACTGGCGGAAGTACCAAGAAGCGAAGAAGGCTGCAAAGAAGGCCGTGGCTGTTGCAAAAGCCACTCATTATGGAGATGTCAACGATAAGCTCGAGTCGCGCGATGGTGAGCGGTATCTGTACCGACTCGCAAAGAATCGCCATCGCCAGACTGAGGACGTCGAAAAGTTCTTCGGCATCAATGATGAGAACGGCCATCTTCTTATGGACCGCAAGAAGGCATTGAAGCAATGGCGCGATTACTTTGAGGAAATCTCTACAGTAGAATTTCCTCATCCAGCCATCCCCTCAACGCCTCCAACCCACGGCCCCGTTCAGAAGATCACCGTGGAGGAGATTGAAGCGGCTTTGAAGAAGATGAGGCCAGGCAAAGCGACTGGGCCCGACGACGTGGCAGCAGAACTGTGGAAGTCGAAGTTTTGGTACCCTGCTGAGTGGTTGGCGAAGTTCTTTAATCAGGTTGTGGCGGAGAAAAAAGTGCCTGAGTGTTGGCGCCAAAGTACGACGATTCCGATTTGGAAGAAGAAGGGCAGTCCTGCAGACTGCTCCAATTACCGTCCGATTCGCTTGCTTTCGCACAGCATGAAGATCTTTGAGCGAATTGTCGACGGACGAATTCGTGACATCGTCCAGCTTTCCAGCAATCAGTGCGGCTTCGTGGCCGGCTGTGGCACCGTTGATGCCATGCATGCCGTCCGCCTCCTGATAGAGAAGCATCGCGAGAAACAGAAGCCAGTGCATATCGCCTTCCTCGACTTAGAGAAGGCCTTCGACCGCGTACCGCGTGAAGTGATATGGTACGCCTTGCGACATCATGGAGTTCCCGAAGAGCTCATAGAGTGGGTGCGAATTCTCTACTCTTGTCCAAAGAGTCGAGTTCAAGCTGCAGCTGGAACCTCGATGGAGTTCCCCATCTCTGTCGGGGTACACCAGGGTTCTGCGCTTTCCCCACTCCTCTTTGTTGTCGTCATGGATGCCATCACACGAGATCTTCAGGAAGCCCGTCCCTTGGACGTTGCTTTACGCTGATGACGTAATGCTCGCTGGCGAAGATAAAGATGAACTCGAGCGAGAGGTGCAAGCTTGGTGTGATCGCTTGGAGCGGTTTGGACTCAAATTGAACGTGAAGAAGACCGAATATCTAACGACGGACGTTACTGAGTCCAGCTCCATCAAGGTTAACGGCATCGAGCTCCCACGCACTTCGGTTTTTAAGTACCTGGGATCAGCAGTCACGTCTGACGGCAAACTGATGATTGAAGTGAATTCACGCGTGAGTGCAGCTTGGTCCAAGTGGCGCTCGTTGACTGGGGTGCTCTGCGATAGGAAGATACCGGAGCGCTTGAAGTCGAAGATATACAGAGCAGTCGTCGGGCCAGTAGCGATGTACGGCGCTGAGTGTTGGCCTGCGACAAAGGAAGTTGAAACGCGCCTCAGCGTCATGGAGACGAAGATGCTGCGCTGGACGGCTGGAGTCACGCGCATGGGACCGCATTCGAGACGATGCTATTCGGCAGAAGTTCGGTGTCGCGCCGATAGCCGACAAGATGCGCGAAGCTCGCTTGCGATGGTACGGCCACTTTCTGCGTGGAAAGGAAGAGGGCGTCCGCAAGATAGGCCTCAACTTCGAGGTAATAGGAAAGCGGCCTAGAGGGCGCCCAAAGCAGCGCTGGTTAGATAGGTTACATGCGGACTTGAAGATTACTGGTGTTTACCCTGATCTAGCGCTGGATCGGGAAAGGTGGCGTCATAACACCAGAATAGCGGACCCCGCTACGATGCGGGACAAACGCTGAAGAAGAAGAAGAAGAAGAATACAGATGGAGGTAGTTGTGTGGGCCCTATGCCGACTTAGCGACTCCTCGATCACGATAGTGACCCGGATGCGACCGGGAAGACACGGCAAACGGGAACGAAGCACTGTTTTACCGAACAAATAACAGTAAGAGACGAGCTAAACACGGAGACAATACGGTACACAGGAAAATGAGAGAAATGAACCCTATTACAAGTCGGGATATCCTTCCACCGACTTCTTGGGATTGTCCATACTCGCACAGGTCTCAGACATCTGGGGCACCGTTCCTAACAGAATGTTCACGTTAGCGGCAGCTGTCATGGCCACATCTTTCACCACATTGAACGCGTCGATCGTCTTCTGGCGGTTCAACTCCCACGCAGCGTCGCCACTCGGTCCATTGATTGCCATGGCTGTCATTCCTCTACATACCAACGCTGCCATTCTGGATGCGATACCCATCCAGTCGTTTTGGTCGAACTGCGCTGATGTTTGCGACACGAACAGAGGACTTCGACGTTATCCATTCTCTGGAGCGCGTGACGGACATCCCTTAGTAAGTCGTAGAACAGAAGTTCGACATTATCCGCCATCTCGATGACTCGCTCACACGACCGGAAACAGACGGGCAGCACAATCAGAGAAGGAAGCTGAACCCGTTCCACCGGAATGTCATCCTATGAGTGTTCTTGGGCGAATCTGATGCCGGCTTTCGCCAGGCCGTTTAGCAGGGAGATTTGGATGTTGACTCCGCCGTTCTCAGTTAACGATACGTCGTTGCCGTCGTGCTCTAAAAGAGCCTTCATCACATGTTAGCTTTTCCTTTCGAAAAAGGTGTAGGCCTTCTGAACCCCAGCTTCCGTGACGAATGTGTACGACTGCTTCTCCATCAAGTACCGTGACGAGATCGGATTCGTTCTCGTATATGGATAAGAGGCGGGCCAGAGAAAAGATATGAGTAAACGGTATAGAGCGGAGGGCTTCGTGACACTCAGGAACAACAAAGCTGAACGTTTTGTTTTTAATGGAGCACGCTCTGGAACAATCACTCATGATCGC
>CANDYH010000500.1:0-16971 GCA_947396885.1 Heligmosomoides polygyrus polygyrus | reverse complement strand
GAGAAACCTGCAGTGCTGAAATTCGGCAGTGGGCGATGCGCGACGGAAAACTCATTCCTTGACCGGTGAGTGAAAATTTTCTCCCTCTCTATATACTATAAAAACGTACTGATTGCGTTTTATTTCAGAAACAAAGCCGGCTCAGCATCAACAACGAGATTCGAGCTGCATGAGTCTTGAGCTGTGAGCTCCAATTCTGC
This sequence comes from Heligmosomoides polygyrus polygyrus, assembly GCA_947396885.1. Classification (NCBI taxonomy): domain Eukaryota; kingdom Metazoa; phylum Nematoda; class Chromadorea; order Rhabditida; family Heligmosomidae; genus Heligmosomoides; species Heligmosomoides polygyrus. The sequence goes on along the minus strand of CANDYH010000500.1, from coordinate 16,771 downwards.
GACAACGACGACGCCAACGCTACGCGAAATGCGACCTGCTCGGTGTGCGGTATGTCTCTCCCAGTCTGGACTTCATTCCGACTTTTCATTGTTGTAACGCACTGTGTGAGAGCTTTGGAAATTTACTCTAACTTTCCCTTTCGGGCCTTTTTTGTTCGGGTGGAAAACGTTGTTCTGCCATCTTGCTACGACTTTTCCGTTTCGGGCCTTTTTTGGTACAGACGGAAAATGTTGTTCTACCATCTAGCTAGGATTTTTCGCTTTTGGGCCTTTGGGGTTTATTTGGCGGGGTATGGTATGTCGCGTCTTTAATTCTGCACTACTAACTCCGCTTGTTTCGTCTCTGGGCGCTTTTGGTGGCAGAAGATGCCAAATTTCTATAAAATTTGGGCTTCCTGCCTGCATTTCATGGCAAAAGGGTGTTCGTTTATCCCAATGAGTCGAAGTTTTGGGAAATTCTCGAAATTTCGCAGTCCAGGCTCTAACACAGTGTGTTCGACTATATACTTGACGTCCTTCCGATTCACTTTTCCATTGCCTCGCTTTCTTCGACTTCACTTTGTTCCGGTCTCCAATGCCTTGGTTTCTTCAACTTCACCTTGTTCCGGTCTCCAATTATTTCCTGCATCCATTTTCTGGAGTTTTAGAGTTGCAGCTCCGAGTTATGCATGTATTTTGCAATTGTAACATCTTCCTTCACCTTTTTTTCTTGGAATTTGGGGAAAACCTTAATTTAAACCTTCCCAATTCTCTGTTCCGAGCTGTAGTATTCTATGTACTGCTCTTACTGGTGTTATGATTTCGGTGCTTGAACCTCTGATCGATCTCCGCGTGTTTTATTCGATACGGTTTTCTCATATCTCTCCATCACTTAGTGGCCAGTAGTAACCGTTCGATCTAACTTGCGGACCTCACTAATTTCCCACCTAACGCTGCGGCTCTCTCTTACACTGTTCTCACCGATCTTCTGACTCCAAGGTCTGACAGCTCTCAACACGTTGACTATTCAAACTGCTAACTCTTCAACTTCACCTTCCCTGGTAGGAGTTTGCCATGTTTCACTGCTACAACGAGCCAGCGTTAGGTGGACGAAATGATTGAAATGTATAAATGTATATTATTTTCCTACATTCTACTCTGCTCGCGATTCTGATCTTCGTCAAATTCGCCTTAACTGAAGTGCTTCAACTATTGCCTCATAACCTACCTCTGTCTCTGAAGATGTCACTTGCTCATTTTGTCACTTTTTCCTCTTGGAGTGTTTTATGCTGTAGAATCGCTAGATTCTCATTTATTCTGTGTTTTTTTTTTGGTATTTTTGTTGATTTTTTCTATGTCCTTGGAAGATCTTGTTAGTGTGATACTGAAGATGCGATTCTCTAATAAACTTTAAAGCGCTATAAAGTCTACAATACAGGGATATCAGGGGGATTTAGCTGCGAATGAACGCAAAATCTATTGTAGTGGGTTATAGTGGATATCGGGGCTATTCTGCTGCGGATGTGCACAAATACTATTCTAGCGCTCTACAACCGGAGATCTCGGGGGATTTGGATTTTGGAGACAGCAAAACCGGGACCAAAGCGCTGCAACCAGAGGACTGCGAGGTATTCAGAAATTTTTTCCGCTTAAACCCCCACCGAAACCCTCGCAAAATTGCATTGTGAGGGGAGGGACACGCTCACTTTCAGTTGTAGCTTGTCACTGCGCGACACCCTCTTTTCCTGTGCGCGACTAGCCAGCGGTTGTCAGAGTGAGCTGCAGCACCGTCACGTAGAATATCTGCGAACCTTCTAGCGTTCTTCTTATCCTCACGAGTTGGTGCATCATTGTCGTCCGTCACCCCAAATTCAGCGAGAAAATGGACACCACCTTTGCTGGTGAAAACAACATAGTGAAGTATTACATAAAAGCAGTAGATAAACGAAATTTTGTTGTTCCTCATACATTCTGCTTACCTTTTTGCTTCGACATTTTTTTTGCTTTGTTCCATGAATGCCAAGCTTGTTAGAAACATCTCTGTTTATTCATTATGTGATTTGGTCTCTATTTGTGCAAAATAGAGACCAAATCACATAATGAATAAACAAATAACAAATAGATCTTTTCAAGTTAGAGTTAACGAATCATTTTCTGAACCACTTCTGCCTACCAGCGGTGTCCCTCAAGGAGGTGTCCTCTCCCCAATTCTTTTCAATATTTACACATCTGAGATTCCCTATTTGATCGATCAGTATGGCGTCTCCTGCAAAGTAATTGCTGATGATATAAAAATTTACAAGATTATCGTCGGAGTGGACGACCATGTTGCTCTTCAATCTGCAATTAATACTATTGTGGACTGGTCAGCAAGGTGGAATCTTCCACTGTCAATCCAAGAATCCCAAGTACTACACCTTGGCGAGCAAGCCAACAGGAAGGTCTATCATCTTGGTGATGTTCAGCTTAGGAGCACAACTACTTTACGTGACCTGTGATTAATTCTAGACTTAACACTGTCATTTAAGGAGCATTGTGATTTGATAGCAAAGAGAGGGGATAGGATTGTGCATAGCATATCACCTGTATCACCTGTCGTCCCGTTGATCATCGACTTGCTCGAGCGGGCGCCAGCAGCGTCTCCATTCGTCCCTGTCGCGTGCCAGAGTGGTCCAATGGATCCTCCTCGCTCGAGGGACACGAAGAGCGTCATATCGGTCGTTCAGGGCTTTCACGAAGAAATCCGACCAACGCGTTGGTGGGCGTCCTGGTGTTCTTTTGACATCCCGCGGAATCCAATCTGTGACGGCTCTCGTCCAGCGGGTGTCTGCGAATCGCATTACGTGGCCGGCCCACCTAATTTTCGACGACTTGGCCCATGCGACAGCGTCTCTGATCTTCGAACGTCGGCGAAGCTCGGAACTCCGGAGGCCTTCTCTCACTTGCGTGAGTCGTGTCACTCCGAGCATCGTCCTCTCGATTCCACGCTGCGCGACGCTGATCGCGTGTTCATCCTGCTTTCGTATAGCCCAGGTCTCTGAGGCGTATGTTAGGGCAGGAAGAACAGTGGAGTCGAATAGGTGGGCACGGAGTCGGACGTTCTTCGTCTTCTTCGCGACTTCTTCGACGCTCTTGAAAGCTCCCCAAGCCGCTCGTTTCCTCCTGCTCAGCTCTGGTGCTAGGTCGTTGGTCATGTTGACTTCGCGACCCAGATACACATAGCTGGAGCATTCGGAGATGTTCGTTCCGTTGAGCGAGAATGGGGCATCAGAAACCCATCCGTTCTTCATGAACATCGTCTTCGTAAGATTCAGCTGCAGTCCAACGCTTCCACATACACGATCGAAGTCGGCCAGCATTCGTTCCGCCTGACTGATGCTCGGGGTTATGAGCACGATGTCGTCAGCGAAGCGAAGATGGTGCAGTTGCCGGCCGTCGACCTTCACTCCCATGTCTTCCCATTCTAGTTCGCGCATGACGTTTTCGAGGGTGGCGCTGAAGAGCTTCGGGGATATGGTATCCCCTTGTCGAACCCCTCTCTTCACGTCAATGACGACGTCGTTGTAGAATGGTGAGATCTTGGTCGTGAATCCACTGTACAACTCTCGAAGAACTCTGATGTACTGAGTAGGAACGCCCTGGGTGAGCAGGGCTTCCATGACCGCTTCAGTCTCGACGGAGTCGAATGCCTTCTTCAGGTCAATGAACGTAAGGCACAGCGGCAGCTTGTACTCTCGCGACACTTCGATGAGCTTCGTAATGGTGTGTATGTGGTCGATCGTGCTGAATCCTCTCCGAAATCCTGCTTGCTCGCATGGCTGTCCTTCGTCCAGCGTTCTACTAATCCTATTCAGGATGACTCGAGTGAACAGCTTGTAGACTACGGACAACAGGCAGATCGGGCGATAGTTGCCAATGTCGTGCACGTCTCCCTTCTTGTACAGCAAGACGGTCTTGCTGGTCTTCCACTGAGATGGAACCTTGCATTCGGACAGGTAGCGTGTGAAGAGCCAGCATATATATAGCATATCTAAGTCGTATCGTAGCATATATATAGCATATATATGCTATATATAGCATATATATGCTATATATATGCTATATATAGCATATCTAAGTCGTTAAAAACAAATTCAGTCATCCACATGCTGCTAGCCTACAAAGCATATGTCAGACCTGTGCTTGAATATGGTAGCACTGTTTTTAGCCCTAAATACAAGCGTGAAATCGCTAAGCTAGAATCTGTGCAAAACAGTTTCACAATAAAGCTCTGGATAAGAGTACACGGTTGTGATTATACCACCATTCCACCTGCCACTGTTAGGAACAAGATCTTCAATTTGCAGTCTCTTGCTTGTCGTAGGAAGCGATACGATTTAATTGCAATTTACAAGTTGATGAATGGCATATGGGGCCTTCGCCTCCGCGATTTCTATTCTGTATCACCTTCTAGCAATAGAGGTGGTCAAAGCAAGATACAAATACCAAGAGCTAGAACTAATGTTAGATCGACATTTTTTACACATCGGGCTGGCTCTGAGTTCCTAAAGTTTTCTAAGAAAATCGTTGTGCCAAATTCACTGAAGCAGTACAAAAGGCTTATTGACCGGTAGCTTCCTAATGGCTTACCGAGTTGTTCGTGTTTGTACTAGTTATCACCATCTGTGTTTTCCTAATCAGTAATATGGCCGTTTTTGTTTGTTTGTTTGTCTATTTTTGTTTTAACCCTGCGTGATTGTTCACGTACAAAATAAATAAATAAATAAATAAAATAGTAAACAAAAATGTTACCATAGCAGTTTTTTGTTTTCAAGCATTCTTGCAAACGCGTATGCTAGTTTTTCCGACTATTCAATCGAACACGTGTTAACACGTGTTATAATTCGGACAAAAAGTCATTTCGAAGATAAATTATGATTTGCAAAAAAAAATCGGCATCAACTACACTGAACCAGCGACGTCGCACCTGACGAGCGGGAGCACTACCCTGCGCCACCGCCACAACTGGTGCGCCCTTCTTACGGAGCCCTGGTGACTCACCACTCTCACGCCAGGTGTGTCGCAGAGCCAGCCTGTGGTGAGGCCATCCGAATTCGGCAGGCCATAACTCGCTCAGGAATTTAATTTCGCAATTTTGCCATCTATATTTGTTATCGGCATTCCGAGCTCTTTCTAATGATTCTGGTCTCAACTTGAAGTTCCATAGGAGTCCGACACCGTTCCCTAGTAAGATGGACGCTTGTTTCGATCTGCTGAACCAGCAGTCCGTTCGAGAGCGATTGCGATTTTAATTGATTGATAATGTAGATGTTGCTTATTTTAAGCAGAACAGTGAAGATGTGCGTGTTCTTATACTTGCTTCTGTCATTTCGCTGGCATTGCGTGTTATTCCTTGCGAACAGAAATTTTTGCTACAGTCAAAAGGCGATCTAGCCGCGTGAATGGCGCGATTTTTACATCGTTGTTTCTTCTTGGAATAAAAATTTTATACATTTTCAAATAGTGTGCACTTGTTGAGATGATGGTCTGCCAAAAAAATTCTATAAAAAATTCATGTCAATTTTCTTCAAACAAAAAATTGATCTAACAGTTTTTTAGTCTTTATTTTAGGCTTTAATTTTAAGCTGTAGAAATCCGTTTGATTTAGAAGATAATTAATTTCATTTCAAAAAGTGTGAAGTTTACGTAGAAGAGTGTCCAATTCGACTCGAACGATGTTCAATTTAGCTTGAGCGCGAACGATTGACGTCAAAAATGGTGTATAAACAAATAAATAAATAAATAAATAAATAAATAAATAAACACATAAGTGACCCACTGGTGGGCCACGCGTGATCTCTTCGTGGGCTGGGGGGGAGGGGGGTTGCCAGACAGCCGATCAACAGAAGTGGATGCGTGGAGAGCGTTGTTTCATCGAGTCGGTGGAGTGACCCATCCGGGTGGTGGCGACTTTACACAGCCGCTAGATGGAGCTGCCGCCGGCCGGCAGGAACACCGGTCAGCAGCCGGCTTTTGCGACACTGCCACTGTTCTCGGTTGCGCATTGTTCTCTCAGAAAGATCTTTGAATAACCCCTGTTTGGTCTGATTTTTTCTTCGATTTTTTTTTTGGACGAACCGGACCTGAACATCAGCGCAGCTGTGAGCCAAAGCGGACCTACCAGCTGTGTTCTTCGTAAAGTCAGGCCAGCCAGTGTCGCTCCCAGCCGTTTTTGCTATTTTTATGAACCACAGCGTTCTGTGTGAATTATGGACACTGAAGATTTAAAATAGCATCGAATTTCAAAACATGTTCACATTAGAACAAGTTTTTTCAAAGGTCAGTTATCAATGCAGAGAAACTAGACTTCTAAAGTCTATGAATTCAAGCCGTGAATTCATGAAGCCCGTTTCGATTATGGGTTTAACGCTTATTGCTAACTGCTAACTGCATTACATGGGTGCGTGGAGCGCAGTTGGAGGAGGCGCCGACTGTCGCGTGCACCCGATACCAGGTTCCTGGTTCGGATTTCCCGCCCAGGCCAACCAAGCCTTCCATCCCTCCGGGTCGGAGAATTGGTACCACACGTGTCTGGAAAGGATGAGGCGCTGACTTGTTCATCGGCTGGCCACCGCAAGTCATTGTATGGCCAAATGCGCATTCAACTCGCCTCCACGACATCCCGTAGATGTGGAAAGCGTGGCGCATCCCAAAGGGATTCAATAACGCTGTCCTTTGTTCTTTATCCTTATCCTAACTGCATTATACCAATGCTCAACTTCACAAAGCGAATTAGTTTTTTTAATACTGCCATTTATTTACAAAGCGAATTAGTTTTTTAATACTGCTATTTATTTTGCATTAAAACGCATGCACACTCTCTTAGCACTGTCGAGTAAACTTCAACACTCAAAAAGTATAACGAGTAACAAAATAGGCTAAACTACACCTCTAGAACTATGAACAGACATATGATCTTACCATAAGGAGACCGAAAGCGCACACGACAGCATGTCACAAAAACAAGTCCTCCTCTGCTTCAACTCCTTCAGCTCCTTCATTCGACTTCGGACATTTTGTACAGGACATTTTGTACAGGAAGGAACGACTAGTTTATTTATTTATTTATTTATTTATTTATTTAGTTATTTACTTATTTATTTATTCAAGGCATAGACAGAGAGAGACAACTGTCTAGCATGCAAAGTGTAAAAAAATCATCGAACAAAACATCACAGATTGACCACTCGAATACAAGCCAAGTAAATAACAAACCGCAGGATCATTTCTTTACTGTTTCGCATTCAATCTTTGACAAACATTCTACAGGCTTGAACAGAGAGCCTCTCTAAATCTTCATACTTGCCCAGTAGCAGGCTGAATTCCTTGAGAATTCGATAGGTTAAGAAAGCTGATCTGATTCGTGATTTAGCGGAGACTCGAAGTTCCAACTTTCCTCTCACGGTTCTTGTCAACATCCCGTCAAGGAATTTATTTGTGTCAATGGAAACCTTATTTACAACAATTTTGTAAAACATGACAAAATCAGCGATTTTTCTTCTGCTCTTCAGCGGAGAAAGACCAAATAGCGAAGCCCGTTGAGTACGGTTTGGAATAGAACTATAATCTACTGAGAAGCACCTCATTATAGGCTTTCTAGTGAAACTGTTTTGAATGCTTTCTAGAAGATCTATATCTTTCTTTTTCGTTGGAATGAAGACTGATGGCCCACTTCGCACTATAGGTCTTACGTAGGTTTTGAAACCACGTATGTAAACCTCAGGAAGCTCGGATTTCAAAGCCCTAAAGAGGTTATAGATGCGATAATTGGCTTTTCTTACTAGAACACTGTATTGCTTAGAAAAACACAGGTCGTTTCTTATTATATAATCGAGATCTATACCTTCATCAGTTAACTTTTTTAACTGATGAACTTTTTTAACTTTTTCACTTTAACTTTTTTATAACTTTCTAGCTCGATATCATCGTGAAGAATCTTTGAAGTCACTTGGTCGATCGTAGTAAGCTGTTGGCCATAGCACTAGTGTGCTTGGTAGACAAAATAGGGCACTGGTGGAAACACTGATAACAAGTGCAAGATGTTCTTGAGGTGGAACGACGACAAAGCACAGAAAAGCATCGTTAGACCTCCGCCCGACGTTGTCCAGTTCAACTTTTCTCGCTCTTCTGCGATCTTGTATGCCCTCCGAGTTGTTCCAGCAGTTGTTTGATGGCCAGCTGACGCTCCATTCTAGTTTACTCAAGTTCCGCATACAAGGCCGTACGAGGAGTAGAGACAGTGAATGAACCTGTGGAGAAGAGGAAAATTTCGGGAAATTTCGCAGTCCAGGCTCTAACACAGTGTTTTCGACTATATACTTGACGTCCTTCCGATTCACTTTTCCATTGCCTCGCTTTCTTCGACTTCACTTTGTTCCGGTCTCCAATGCCTTGGTTTCTTCAACTTCACCTTGTTCCGGTCTCCAATTATTTCCTGCATCCATTTTCTGGAGTTTTAGAGTTGCAGCTCCGAGTTATGCATGTATTTTGCAATTGTAACACCTTCCTTCACCTTTTTTTCTTGGAATTTGGGGAAAACCTCAATTTAAACCTTCCCAATTCTCTGTTCCGAGCTGTAGTATTCTATGTACTGCTCTTACTGGTGTTATGATTTCGGTGCTTGAACCTCTGATCGATCTCCGCGTGTTTTATTCGATACGGTTTTCTCATATCTCTCCATCACTTAGTGGCCAGTAGTAACCGTTCGAACTAACTTGCGGACCTCACTAATTTCCCACCTAACGCTGCGGCTCTCTCTTACACTGTTCTCACCGATCTTCTGACTCCAAGGTCTGACAGCTCTCAACACGTTGACTATTCAAACTGCTAACTCTTCATCTTCACCTTCCCTGGTAGGAGTTTGCCATTTTTCACTGCTACAACGAGCCAGCGTTAGGTGGACGAAATGATTGAAATGTATAAATGTATATTATTTTTCCTACATTCTACTCTGCTCGCGATTCTGATCTTCGTCAAATTCGCCTTAACTGAAGTGCTTCAACTATTGCCTCATAACCTACCTCTGTCTCTGAGATGTCACTTGCTCATTTTGTCATTTTTTCCTCTTGGAGTGTTTTATGCTGTAGAATCGCTAGATTCTCATTTATTCTGTTTTTTTTTTTTGGTATTTTTGTTGATTTTTTCTATGTCCTTGGAAGATCTTGTTAGTGTGATACTGAAGATGCGATTCTCTAATAAACTTTAAAGCGCTATAAAGTCTACAATACAGGGATATCAGGGGATTTAGCTGCGAATGAACGCAAAATCTATTGTAGTGGGTTATAGTGGATATCGGGGTATTCTGCTGCGGATGTGCACAAATACTATTCTAGCGCTCTACAACCGGAGATCTCGGGGATTTGGATTTTGGAGACAGCAAAACCGGGACCAAAGCGCTGCAACCAGAGGACTGCGAGGTATTCAGAAATTTTTTCCGCTTAAACCCCCACCGAAACCCTCGCAAAATTGCATTGTGAGGGGAGGGACACGCTCACTTTCAGTTGTAGCTTGTCACTGCGCGACACCCTCTTTTTCCTGTGCGCGACTAGCCAGCGGTTGTCAGAGTGAGCTGCAAGCACCGTCACGTAGAATATCTGCGAACCTTCTAGCGTTCTTCTATCCTCACGAGTTGGTGCATCATTGTCGTCCGTCACCCCAAATTCAGCGAGAAAATGGACACCACCTTTGCTGGTGAAAACAACATAGTGAAGTATTACATAAAAGCAGTAGATCAACGACATTTTGTTGTTCCTCATCATACATTCTGCTTACCTTTTTGCTTCACACATTTTTTGCTTTGTTCCATGAATGCCAAGCTTGTTAGAAACATCTCTGTTTATTCATTATGTGATTTGGTCTCTATTTGTGCAAATAGAGACCAAATCACATAATGAATAAACAAATAACAAATAGATCTTTTCAAGTTAGAGTTAACGAGTCATTTTCTGAACCACTTCTGCCTACCAGCGGTGTCCCTCAAGGAGGTGTTCTCTCCCCAATTCTTTTCAAATTTACACATCTGAGATTCCCTATTTGATCGATCAGTATGGCGTCTCCTGCAAAGTATTTGCTGATGATATAAAAATTTACAAGATTATCGTCGGTGTGGACGACCATGTTGCTCTTCAATCTGCAATTAATTACTATTGTGGACTGGTCAGCAAGGTGGAATCTTCCACTGTCAGGCCAAAATCCCAAGTACTACACCTTGGCGAGCAAGCCAACAGGAAGGTCTATCATCTTGGTGATATTCAGCTTAGGAGCAAAACTACTTTACGTGACCTGGGATTAATTCTAGACTCAACACTGTCATTTAAGGAGCATTATGATTTGATAGCAAAGAGAGGGGATAGAATTGTGCATAGCATATTTAAGTCGTTAAAAACAAATTCAGTCATCCACATGCTGCTAGCCTACAAAGCATATGTCAGACCTGTGCTTGAATATGGTAGCACTGTTTTTAGCCCTAAATACAAGCGTGAAATCGCTAAGCTAGAATCTGTGCAAAACAGTTTCACAAGAAAGCTCTGGATAAGAGTACACGGTTGTGATTATACCACCATTCCACCTGCCACTGTTAGGAACAAGATCTTCAATTTGCAGTCTCTTGCTTGTCGTAGGAAGCGATACGATTTAATTGCAATTTACAAGTTGATGAATGGCATATGGGGGCTTCGCCTCCGCGATTTCTATTCTGTATCACCTTCTAGTACTAGAGGTGGTCAAAGCAAGATGCAAATACCAAGAGCTAGAACTAATGTTAGATCGACATTTTTTACACATCGGCTGGCTCTGAGTTCCTAAAGTTTCTAAGAAAATCGTTGTGCAAATTCACTGAAGCAGTACAAAAGGCTTATTGACCGGTAGCTTCCTAATGGCTTACCGAGTTGTTCGTGTTTGTACTAGTTATCACCATCTGTGTTTCCTAATCAGTAATATGGCCGTTTTTGTTTGTTTGTTTGTCTATTTTTGTTTTAACCCTGCGTGATTGTTCACGTACAAAATAAATAAATAAATAAATAAAATAGTAAACAAAAATGTTACCATAGCAGTTTTTTGTTTTCAAGCATTCTTGCAAACGCGTATGCTAGTTTTTCCGACTATTCAATCGAACACGTGTTATAATTCGGACAAAAAGTCATTTCGAAGATAAATTATGATTTGCAAAAAAAAATCGGCATCAACTACAACTGAACCAGCGACGTCGCACCTGACGAGCGGGAGCACTACCCCTGCGCCACCGCCACAACTGGTGCGCCCTTCTTACGGAGCCCTGATGACTCACCACTCTCACGCCAGGTGTGTCGCACAGCCAGCCTGTGGTGACGCCATCCGAATTCGGCAGGCCATAACTCGCTCAAGAATTTATTTTCGCAATTTTGCCATCTATATTTGTTATCAGCATTCGAGCTCTTTCTAATGATTCTGGTCTCAACTTGAAATTCCATAGGAGTCCGACACCCTTCCCTAGTAAGATGGTGTTATTCCTTGCGAACAGAAATTTTGCTACCAGTCAAAAGGCGATCTAGCCGCGTGAATGGCGCGATTTTTACATCGTTATTTCTTCTTGAATAAAAATTTTATACATTTTCAAATAGTGTGCACTTGTTGAAATGATGGTCTCCTAAAAAAAATCTATAAAAAATTCATGTCAATTTTTCTTCAAACAAAAAATTGATCTAATAGTTTTTTAGTCTTTATTTTAGGCTTTATTTAAGCTGTGGAAATCCGTTTTGATTTAGAAGATAATTAATTTCATTTCAAAAAGTTTGAAGTTTACGTAGAAGAGTATCCAATTCGACTCGAACGATGTTCAATTTAGCTTGAGCGGCGAACGATTGACGTCAAAATGGTGTATAAACAAATAAATAAATAAATAAATAAATAAATAAATAAATAAATAAATAAATAAATAAACACATAAGTGACCCACTGGTGGGCCACGCGTGGTCTCTTCGTCGGCTGGGGGAGGGGCGGGTTTGCCAGACAGCCGATCAACAGAAGTGGATGCGTGGAGAGCGTTGTTTCATCGAGTCGGTGGAGTGACCCATCCGGGTGGTGGCGACTTTACACAGCCGCTAGATGGAGCTGCCGCCGGCCGGCAGGAACACCGGTCAGCAGCCGGCTTTTGCGACACTGCCACTGTTCTCGGTTGCGCATTTGTTCTCTCAGAAAGATCTTTGAATAAGCCGTGTTTGGTCTGATTTTTCTTCGATTTTTTTGGACGAACCGGACCTGAACATCCGCGCTGCTGCGGGCCAAAGCGTACCTACCAGGAGTGTCCTTCTTAAAGTTAGACCCAGTCAGTGTCTCTCCCAATCGTTTTTGCTATTTTTATGGACTACAGCATTCTGTATGATATATGGACACTGAAGGTTTGAAAAATAGTATCGAATTTCAAAACATGTTAACATTAGAATAACTTTTTCAACGATCAGATTATCAATGCCGAGAATCTAGACTTCTAAAGTCTATGAATTCATGAAGCCCGCTTTGATTATGGGGTTAATGCTTATTAATAACTGCTAACTGGATTACATGGGCGCGTGGAGCGCAGTCGGAGGAGACGCCGGCTGTCGCCCGCACCCGATACCAGGTTCCTGGTTCGGATTTCCCGCCCAGGCCAAACAAGCCTTCCATCTCTCCGTGGTCGGTGAATTGATACCACACGGGAAGAATGAAGCGCTGACTTGTTCATCGGCTGGCCACCATTGTATGGCCAAATGCCCATTCAACTCGCCTCCACGACATCCGGTAGAAGTAGAATGCGTGGCGCATCCCAAAGAGATTGAATAAGGGACTGTCCTTTGTCCTTTATCCTTATCTTAACTGCATTACGCCAATGCTTAACTTTACAAAGCGAATTAGTGTTTTTAAGACTGACATTTGTTTACAAAGCGAATTAGTTTTTTTAATACTGCCATTTATTTTGCATTGAAACGCATGCGCACTCTCATAGCACTGTCGAGTAATACTTCCACGCCCAAAAAGTATAACGAGTAACAAAATAAGTTAAACTATACCTCTATAACTATGAACGGACGTATGTACCGTGATCTTACCATAAGGAGAGCGAAAGCGCACCACGACAGCATGTCACAAGAACAAGTCCTCCCCTAGCTTCAACTCCTTCAGCTCCTTCATTCGACTTCGGACATTTTGTACAGGAAGGAGCGGCTAGATCGATATCATCGTGAGAATCTTTGAAGCCACTTCGTCGATCGTAGTAAGCTGGTGGCCGTAGCACTAGTGTGCTTGGTAGCCCAAATAGGACACTGTTGGAAACACTGATAACAACGGCAAGATGTTCTTGTGGTGGAACGATGTCCAAGCACAGAGCAGCATCATTAGAGCTCCGCCCGACGCTGTCCAGTTCAACTTTTCTCGCTCTTCTGTTATTTTTTATGCCCTTCAACGTTGTATGAGCAGCTGTGCGATGGCTGGCTGGCGATCTATTACTTTTCTTCTCAAGTTCTGCATACAAATCCGTACGAGGAGTAGCGACTGTGGATGATCCTGTGGAGAAGAGGTTCCCCATAGCCGAGCTGTCATTCATTCGAGAATGAAGCACCCGCCACCTCTCAAACTTGGGTAATTAAAAAATAGTTTTTTCTTGAGTAGCTTTCAACATACTTATTTATTCATAGCATGCAGATATGTGGGCGCGTGGAGCGCAGTCGGATGAGGCGCCGGCTGTCGCCTGCATCCGATACCAGGTTCCTGGGTCGGATTTCCCGCCCAGGCCAACCAAGCCTTCCATCCCTCCGGGGTCGGTGAATTGGTACCAGACGTGTCTGGGAAGGATGAGGCGCTGACTTGTTCATCGGCTGGCCACCGCAAGTCATTGTATGGCCAAATACGCATTCAACTCGCCTCCACGACACCCCGTAGATGTGGAATGCGTGGCGCATCCCAAAGGGATTGAATAACGCTGTCCTTTGTTTTTTATCCTTATCCTAACTGCATTATACCAATGCTCAACTTCACAAAGCGAATTAGTTTTTTTTAATACAGCCCTTTATTTTGCATTAAAACGCATGCACACTCTCTTAGCACTGTCGAGTAAAACTTCAACACTCAAAAAGTGTAACGAGTAACAAAATAGGCTAAACTACACCTCTAGAACTATGAACAGACATATGATCTTACATAAGGAGAGCGAAAGCGCACACGACAGCATGTCACAAGAACAAGTCCTCTTGCTTCAACTCCTTCAGCTCCTTCATTCGACTTCGGACATTTTGTACAGGAAGGAACGACTAGTTTGTTTATTTATTTATTTAGTGCTGATCGGTCCCACGAGGTGTGGATGTTGCATTCGATCAAACGGCGCCGGTGGTGTAATGGCGTAGAGCATTCCCGCCCGGTTAGGGGGAGGTGCGGGTTCGAGTCACGCCTGGCGCTAGAAGTTTTGATCGCAACAAAACATCGTTATGACAGCTCACAACCTCGATACCAGCCACTTGAGGCTTAATGAAACTGACTTGAATTATTTATTTATTTATTTATTTATTTATTTATTTATTTATTTATTTATTTATTTATTTATTTATTTATTTATTTATTCAAGGCATAGACAGAAACAAACAACTGTCTAGCATGTAAAGTGTAAAAAAAATCATCGAACAAAACATCAGAGATTGACCACTCGAATACAAGCCAAGTAAATAACAAACCGCAGGGATCATTTCTTTACTGTTTTCGCATTCAATCATTGACAAACATTCTACAGGCTTGAACAGAGAGCCTCTCTAAACCTTCATACTTGCCCAGTAGCAGCTGAATCCCTTGAGAATGCGATAGGTTAAGAAAGCTGATCTGATTCGCGATTTAGCGGAGACTCGAAGTTCCAACTTTCCTCTCACGGTTCTTGTCAACATCCCGTCAAGAAATTTATTTGTGTCAATGGAAACCTTATTTACAACAATTTTGTATAACATGACAAAATCAGCGATTTTTCTTCTGCTCTTCAGCAAAGAAAGACCAAATAGCGAAGCCCGTTGAGTACCGTTTGGAATAGATCTATTATCTACTGAGAAGCACCTCATCATAGGCTTCCTAGTGAAACTGTTTTGAATGCTTTCTAGAAGACCTATATCTTTCTTTTTCGTTGGAATGAAGACTGATGGCCCACTTCGCACTATAGGTCTTACGTAGGTTTTGAAACCACGTACGTAAACCTCAGGAAGCTCGGATTTCAAAGCCCTAAAGAGGTTATAGATGCGATAATTGGCTTTTCTTACTAGAACACTGTATTGCTTAGAAAAACACAGGTCGTTTCTTATTATATAACCGACTCTATAACTTCATCAGTTAACTTTTTTAACTGATGAACTTTTTTAACTTTTTCACTTTAACTTTTTTATAACTTTCTAGTTCGATATCATCGTGAAGAATCTTTGAAGTCACTTGGTCGATCGTAGTAAGCTGTTGGCCATAGCACTAGTGTGTTTGGTAGACAAAAAGGGCACTGTTGGAAACACTGATAACAAGTGCAAGATGTTCTTGAGGTAAAACGACGACAAAGCACAGAAAAGCATCGTTAGACCTCCGCCCGACGTTGTTCAGTTCAACTTTTCTCGCCCTTCTGCGATCTTGTATGCCCTCCGAGTTGTTCCAGCAGTTGTTTGATCGGCCAGCTGACGCTCCATTCTAGTTTACTCAAGTTCCGCATACAAGGCCGTACGAGGAGTAGCGACAGTGAATGAACCTGTGGAGAAGAGGTTCCCTATAGTCGAGCTATCATTCTGTCGAGAATGAAGCACCCGCAACCTCTGAAACTTGGGTAATTGAAAAAATTACTTTTTCTTGAGAGGGTTTCAGTGTACTTATTCTCTCATAGCACGTAGATATGTGGACAACATGGGGCAAAAGCATAGTGTTCTATATGGTGACCGCACAATTTTCTTCATGCGAACTTCGATTGGCTATTAGGTTGTAAGGAAAGTTTTCCGTCACTCAGCACTCAAATATCCTTAAGTGTTCTGGAACCTTCTCAATCTCCTAATAACACGTAATACCATTTTCACCTTGAATTGGACACCTTTCAAACCAAATTGGACACTTTTCACGTCAAATTGGACACTCTTCTAGGCTAAGCTAAGACTTCTGAAATCAAAGCGAACTCTTCCAAATCGGAATGAATTTCGTCTATAATACATTAAATTAGAGCCTCTCCAAAATGTTAGAATAATTTTTTTTCAAGGCTCTAGTATAACTTTATTTGAAGTTTTAGTTTACTTCCCAATAAGAGAACACTTAGTTTGAAATTTCATAAAAACTTTATTTTTTGAGGGGAAACAATGTTTGAAGATTGTTTTAAAATGCAGGCAAACGGCCATTTTATATTGCCAAAGCAGAGATTGCGCCATGCCCCCGTCCAAACTTCGCAATTTCATTCGATTGATAGCTAAATTTCTGTTTGCATGCAGTTTAACACCTGCAAGTGGTGCAACACCAACAACTGTAAAAAAACACATATCCTAACTTTCTTACTGCATGTAAGCCGTATTTACACTATCAATCAAATAAACGCTGCGTTAAACTTTTTGAGTGCATGGCGCGATCCAGTCTTTTAATGCAGATCATAATTGTGGCATTGCGCTTTTTAGTATTGAATTTAATTTTTTTTGAAATAAAAAAATGTTATAAAATTATTTCACTCATTCAGCAGCTAAAGTAGAAAAAATTTCAAAAAAAGATTATTCTGAATTTTCCTTGAACAAAAAAATATTCTAACCATCTTAGTGAGTCT
>CANDYH010000498.1:0-14764 GCA_947396885.1 Heligmosomoides polygyrus polygyrus | reverse complement strand
CGGCTGCAACTTGTAGGTTTTGTAGGCAGTCGAACGTTCTGTAGGTCCGCCAAAGTAGAATGGTTTAGCTTAGGAGGGGGCAATGTTACAGTGGTGCAAAAACGCAGGTGAGGCTTGCGTGATGCATTTTTCCGAATTCGGTTAACCACTGCGAGAAGACGCGGCGAGCTAAAGCCTCAAAATGCGTACGCGAACAGAGCGCTTAAGGTACGGTACTTTACGATGACGTGATCAGAACTTCTCAGCTGCCTAAACTGCCTTAGCCCCCATCTGCCGTTTTAGGGCGACGGACTTAGCGATTGAAGTTTCCTGCACTCTTACTTGTCCATATTTGGGTTTTCGACACTCCCAATAACATCGCTCTGTTCTTCTTGAAGAGCGCTATCGAATTGTATCGAATTATATATATTGTATTGTATATAGGTTTTGGATTTGCTTCGGGATAATTGAGGGTGGTCGGGTCAGGATCATCGATTTTGTTCAAAATTCGTGTAGGGTCGGGGACTTATTCGGGGTGCCGAACACGATGCCGACGTACATTTGTACAATTAGGGCAGGAGAGCGCTCATACCGATAACTGAGGGTGATCGGTGATCGTGACCCGACCACCCTCAAATGGGAAGCAACCTGCTGATGTCGACGGAATTTTCAAAAACTGACGTCGGATTCGTAATCAGCGCCCCAAATAAACCCTAGACGATTTTGGACGAAGTTTGCACGAGGAGATTTGGCCAATTTCGAAAATACCGGTTCTTGATGACGTCATCGTCCGCGCAGCTCGGCCTAGGGCGCCACGTCCTCGATGGAATATTGCCGAAAAATCTATGGCCTCTGTTATACTCTCGCGGGAGCATCCGCGGAAGGGCGGGAATCGCGTCGAGATTCCTCACCTGGCCAATCACCGCGCCCCGCCACGCCCGCCGTCCGCGGTGCACCCCTCGTCCACGGAGGTTCCGCGGATGCTCCCGCGGGAGTATAACACATGCCTATGTTTCCAATATCGGTCGGCATTGATACAATTCGATAGCGCTCTTTAAGCAGAACAGAACGATGTTATTGGGAGTGTCGAAAACCCAAATATGGACAAGTAAGACTGCAGGAAACTTCAATCGCTAAGTCCGCCGCCCTAAAACGGCAGATGAGGCTAAGACAGTTTAGGCAGCTGAGAAGTTCTGATCACGTCATCGTAAAGTACCGTGCCTTAAGCGCTCTGCTCGCGTACGCATTTTGAGGCTTTAGCTCGCCGCGTCTTCTCGCAGTGGTTAACCGAATTCGGAAAAAAAATGCATCACGCAAGCCTCACCTGCATTTTTGCACCGCTGTATCATTGCCTCCTCCTAAGCTAAGCCATTCTACTTTAGTATACTTATATGTCGTTCTACTGCCTACAATAAACACAAGTTGCAGCCGAAACGATTCGAACTCGACAGAGTTATTGTGCTCCGAACACGCCCGCGCGTGCAATTTAGCGCAACAACGGCAGACGCTCTCCGCGCTGTTTCTCGCCCAGATTACAGTTTTTCCTACTCTAAATGACACGATTCAACTCAGCATGAAAAGCTCTATTGAACGGTGTCAAGCATGGCCCAACTCGAAGACATCGTTTTTTCGATGACGTCATCGTCCTTCCGCCGCGGCCTCGTCCTCTATGCTAAACAGTCAAAAAATTGATGATTCCAAAATCGGTCGAGATTGATACCGTTCGATAGCGCTTTTCATGCTGAACGGAACTGTGTCATTCCGAGTGTCGAAGACTCAAATCTGGGCGAGTAGGAGCGCAAGAAACTCTAACCGCTAGCTTTTGCCGCTCTAAAACGCCAGCCGAGGCTAAGGCAGTTTAGGCAACTGAGGACCTATGAGCATATCGTCGTAAAGTACCTCAGGCGCTCTGTTTACGCACGGATTTTAAAGCCGTCAGCTCGCCGCATCTTCTCGCAGTAGTCCACGGAAATCGGAAAAAATGCTTCACACAGTACTCACCTGCATTTTCGCACCCCTATAACACTGCCCCTTCCTAAACTAAACCATTCTACTTTGGCGTACGTACAGAACGTTCGACTTCCTACAAAACCTACAAGCTGCATCATGAAAGGTTACAACTTGACAAAGCTATTGCGCTCCGAACACGCCCATTCGTGCAATTTGCGAGCGGTCGCCCCCTTCGATTGAAAATTTCGAATCCGTATGTATTGTTCACGGCGCACTTCAAAGGCTCGCTGGACAGCCTTAGAGCAACTCCTGACTAGGACGGCTGCAAATTTCTGATAAAACTCCCCAAACGCTCAGTCTACAAGCTGTCCCCCCTCCTCGATTGAAAGGTTCGATTGTCTATGCATGTTCATGGCGCACTCCAAAGGCTCGCTGGACAGCCTTAGAGCAACTCCTGACTAGGGCGGCAAAAAATTTTTGATAAAACTCCCCAAACGCTCAGTCTACAAGCTGTCCCCCCCCCCCTTGATTGAAAGGTTCGATTCTGTATGCATTGTTCACGGCGCACACCAAAGTTTCGCTGGGACAGACTGGAGCTAATCCTGAGTGGGGTGGCGGGAAATTTCTGATAACATTCTCCAAACTGCTCGAAATAGTCTTGAAAACGTCGCAGTTCCCAGTGAGAGAAGATAGAAGCGCAGGGAACATGCGCTCGCCCACTCGATTGATAGGTTAGGTTCTGTGTGCATTGTGCACGGCGCACTCTCGGGGCATTCCTGGCATGACAGAGCACTGGCGACGTACGCCATCTTTGAGATACTCCGAAAGCACGCATATCCTGGGAACTAAGCTGCTCTAATCGCCTGTCCAGCCAATTTTGAACCACCCACAGCGAAAATACGGGTGTTCCAGTAAAGTTTTACACATGTTTGTGTAGATCTCGAAAAGGCGAATCGAATGGTACCAACCTTTATTCAAGAAACCTGAAACTGAAATAGTTATGAGCGTGCGACGCTTTGCGACGCTATGTTGGCGTTTTTTCGCCCACTTTTGACCGTGCGGCGTGAGCGGTATTGTAGAAGTAATAGACACGCATTGTGATGTTCAGACAGCTCTAGCGTGGTGGGTCCATTAAACGGCACTTGCTCCTTCTGGGGCAGTCACTGCCAGGGAACCTGACGAGAAGTCGGATTGTAGCAACGTTCTTTGGAGGGGGCCATTCTACATACGTCTTGGTTTTGGGAGAGAATTACAGTTCCCTCTCGTTATAACGCGTTTGAAGGGACCGGAGAAAATCCGCGTTATAACGGGAGTGCCTCTCTTAACCGGAGCTGACTTTTTTAGCACTATTTTAAGCACATACATATTTATCTAAAATACATGTAATGACTAAATATGGCTATAAAGATGAAATATGTGGCAAGAAGAGAATGTGAAGGCAAAGAACAACATTGGAATACTAATTAAGCCCTGTCCTTAGAGATACTCTCTGTTGTATGGATGAGTATGCCAAATATATGTGAGGAAAAACCAGGAGTAGTTAGGAGTGATGAACAGCACAGCTGCGCAACCCAATGTTGCTAGATCTCTCGTTGTGGTGAAAACTATCGCGCCAGCCGGAACTTGAAAGCGCAGTCCCTGCCTGCGTTCAGGATTTAGGCTCACTACGCTACCAGTGCTGTTAAATCGCTGCGCTATATCTCTGGTGTTAACGGCTTATCAGCACTCTTCCAAGATATCGGGATGTCGCGTGTGATCGAACCGCGCTGCTGCTGTTATCCCGCCTGGAAGCATAGGGAGCGGGCGTAAGTTACGGACGGTGCGAAAGCTCTGGTCGCAACAAATCATCATGCGACTGCACTTGTTAGCCTCTACAGTAGCTGCTCTAGGCTTACAACAAATGTGTGGGATATTATTTTGAATAATCTGAACTTTAATCCACACCTTCTGTCGTTACGCATTTGTGCGCCGTGCACGCATGTAACACGTCTGCATGCATCCAATTCATTGTTGCACAGACGCTGGTCGCAACTATGAACGAGGCGATAGAAGCTTAGGTCTGATCACAGACGCGGTCAGCATTTAGCTCGCCTTCATTTTCTGTGTGGGACCAGAGCTGACAAGGAGTGGTTCCCAACTCATGGTGAGCTTTTGCGATGCTATTTCGGCAGGATGTAGACCTGTGAGCGAGGTCCAGAATTGCAGTTAGTTTTTGCTGAACGCTTTTTTAAAGACCTGAAAAGGAGGTCTGAAAGTGTGTGCGCAACTATCATCAACCCCCTACGACACCCCACGAAGTGTGCGTCAGAGGCGCGTTTGGTGGTGGAGACGCCTCATAGGAGCACACCGGAAGGGTTTTAAGTTAGAGTCCGCGTACAGCCGGATCTTTTGCACATATTAGTTTGTTGTTATTACGTTTTCTCAAGCTCACAGGAGTCAATTTCAGACCATCAGTGCTTACAACAAACCAAAGCTGTCTATTTGAGCCTTCATGTGTGCTAGTTTTCCAACAAAGCCTATCTGCACCACCACCGTATCATACCATATCACCAATAATACCGTAACTGAACACAAATACGCGTACCTTATGGACCTGGCCATATCGGTACATAAGTGTGCTAAAAATGTCGTTATCACTTGAACGTGTTGTCGGCCGACTACTTTCTACCTTCACACTGCATTTCACATTTCCGACAAGGACAGAAGGGACAGGAAGAAGAGGCGGTTCAAGTTAGAGGTAGTATAATGAAAATGGGACCTTTCTATGTCTGTCATACGCGTGGGTGGCAGCTGGGCACGTCGATGTTCACTCGCGACCACGTTTCTCTTCCTCTACTGTACACCAGGGGTGTGCGTAATTACGACTTACGATTTTACGATTTACGGTGATTTTTGGCAGATTTTTTTACGATTTACAACTTACGACATTTTGGGTCCTAACTCGTAAACTTTCGAAAATGTGATCTTCGGCCCACCGATCACAAACGTTCACATAACGTAATACAATTCGAATTATGACGATGTGCCTACTTTTAAAGACTTCCCTCATATCTCATTGCTATTTTCTATTTACTTTTTTATGTTCTGCTGTGGCGCTGTGACAGAGCAACGCAGCTTTGTGGATAAGCTGCTCGAGTTAATTCCGGGCAATGGAACGGGGCTAGCCTTTTTCTGATCACACTATCACAACATCCTACATTCGAATTGCCTGAAAGCACTTCGCTCCAGTTCACAGAAAGGCATGAAAATTCTCCTTGCACTGAAATGAAGATGATCACCTGCTGAACAGTATTCTATGCTGCAACCACCGCCTAGTCAACTTGTAACTTTTTCACCACTTGTTCACCACATAGACGGCTCTCTCCAATGCATATGAGTAGAGCTCATGAAAAGGCATCAAGGAATATTGGACTTGATTGGAGGCTGTGAAATAATTGCTAAACTGTTGGAAAGAGTAAAACACTCATGTTTCAATCTGATTGTCACTGCAGGTCATAGCGCGAACTGTATTTACGTATGAGGTGCGCCTTAAGCAAAACGTCTGACATTTTCATGATAAAAGTGAAAAGGTTTGACACTTTTGGTCTCGTTTTCAGTGGTTTGATTGAGGCTGTTGCGTTCGCTCTATGCGATCCGTTGATAATGCTAAAGACTGGGGAAAGGATACGATAGAGTTTGTTGAAAAGGTAGTGGAGAGCAGGACTGGCGAATGCAAACAGTCATTAATCAGTAATGCAATATTTTGGAGGTTCTGAAATTTAACAAGTGCAAGCAGACATGCGAGCGAAGTAAAAGCCGAAAGTAATTGCCTGGTATCGTAGAACGACGATCTTTTATTCCAGAAGTTGCGGTTTCCTTCAAAAATGATAGAGGACAAAGCATGACGTTAACCAGTCCCTGTTTGAAATGCGTCATCCATTCTTTCTACTTCTGCGGGATCTCGAAGAGTGTGGGTTTGCCTTATAGAATGAATTGCGGTTGCCACCGATGTAGAGGTCAGTGCTTTATCCTTCCCAGACAAATCAGGTACAATTCACAACCCAGCAGGTATGGAAGACTTGACTGTCCGTGGTAGGATCTTAATCAAGATCTATTTGGGAGCACGTGATTCATTCATCATTCATTCTCCGATTCATCATTCTCCGACTTCTCTACCATGGGTTTCCCCTATATGTTTAAAATGCGCCTTGTACGAATCAGCTAAACCACTTACAATTCAAGCTGCGCCTTGCTTTTCAACTTTACTTCTAAAGAATGCCATAAAAATATCCTCTCTTATAATCTTAAGTCAACAA
This sequence comes from Heligmosomoides polygyrus polygyrus, assembly GCA_947396885.1. Classification (NCBI taxonomy): domain Eukaryota; kingdom Metazoa; phylum Nematoda; class Chromadorea; order Rhabditida; family Heligmosomidae; genus Heligmosomoides; species Heligmosomoides polygyrus. The sequence continues at coordinate 8,540 of CANDYH010000498.1, read as the reverse complement.
TCCGACTATGATGAGTGTCCAAAAATGTGATCATTCAATCGTCACACAATTCCTTCTCGTCTGCTACAAAAATGCTGTTCGGTACAATTCAAAATGTGGGAAGGCTTAGAACTTAAGGTGTGTCATACCATAGAAATGTGCCATGCGCTCACACAGTAGGGGATGCTCATTGGATTATTTGTAAAATACTGTTTTCGCCGAGTTGACCAGCGATCAAGTTATTTTTTGGGTTTGGATGGAATGGTTTTAGTTGGTTTGTTCGGAGTTGTTGCGGTTGTTTCTACAAAGTCATAGTTTTATATGCAAACCATGGATAGTAGAATGATAAACACTTTTGATCGTCCAAGCAGTGTAAGCTTTTTATTTGGGTACCCTGTATAGGCGCCTTTTAAGGTAGCGTTTTTGAACAAGCAGTTTATTTTGATCGTCGCAAAACTTATCCAGCAGACATGGGATCCGAATCATGCATTTTCGGATATCCGGCCGGATTTATCCAGTTTCGGATTATCCGAAATCCGGCTCGGTCGGAAATTGTCCTCTGAATCATACGAAGATCCGGGGTTTCTAAAATTGTCCTCATCTGAATCATCCGAAGATCCGGGGTTCTGAAAAACGCAATGATTCGGATAAAATCGAATAAAAATCGGATAACAGGAGGTTAGCGCGCCATGCTAGCAAACTCTGCGCCATTGATAGCCTGACTTTTTCGGGCAAATTTGCAATCATTTGGCGGGAATTCTCTCACAAGGGAAGGGTCTGATAGCGTATATCTGGATGAGGAGAGGGAGTCATTCTATTAAATAGGAATAATCGCCATCTCTCAATTAGCATAAAATCTGTTTCATTTTTGCCAGGTCGTTAAACCCAAGGAGTGGGGGTTCTTGAAGTCACAACTGAACGGCGCATCAAGCATTTGGGTTCTTGTACCGCGCTTCGACCGCGATGCCTCTGCCGGCAAGCAGATCGGAGCGCTATGGGTAGTGACGATGCTTCATGGAAGGAACGTCGGGGTTCGATCCTCATGCGCTGCTGCATTCCTGCTTTTCAACTGATTGGTTGAGATTTGAGGGATTCTGACGTCTACACCATTTTCAGATGTTTTCTGCGCACTTTCCAGCTGCATGCTGTGGTAGTCAACAGGATGATACATAAATATTCAACACCAATGATACACAGGTACAACGTGCATAAAGCAGCACTGGACACAATGGGCAGGGTATAAATGCTGCAGGCTCCTCTCAGTCTGTTTCCATACATCGGCCAATTACCTCGGGTAAAACCATCCTGCTCGGATTTTCAAAGGAGACTATGATGTGAGGTCACATGAGGTTAAAACGAGAAAGCCTGTGGATCCCGGAATTTGACCTAAACGGCACCAATACACTCTTTCTCTCATCTTTGCCTGTCATCTGGAAATCAGAGGTCTGCTGGAGGTTCTCTAAATCCTAACACCAACAAAGTCGCCGATGCTCGAGTGGTGATCCACTTGCCCACGCTGAAGTGTGGTCCACCTTTAGATAAGCAGCCTTCATGGGAATGACACCAACCTAGCAGATGGCTAGCATACCCAAGGACTTCGAAGCACGTCAATTTGAAGTTAACGAAGATGAACGGCTGGAAGTGGTGAAAAACCAGAAGAAGGTTGGGATCAGCAAAATGAACTGACAGACGTGGAAAGGCTGGCAAGCAGTAGGCATATGATAACGTTTTCGGCTGAAACTCTTGTGTCAGAGGAAAGGGAACGTCTTCAAGTGGATTTCGCCTATGGAGCCGATCTCATTTGTCCATATATGGAAGCAAACTGTGAGGAGCCAGTAGACTTTATGCGCTGCTCGTATTGTGACCAGTGCTTATCTTCCATGCACTTTGTGCCTGTGTATCACTTTGTGTCTGTGATGTTAAACGTTCATACATCGTTATGTTGAACAGCTTTCCAATTGAGTTTTGGTTAAAAAATCGGTCAGTAATAATTAACAAGTGGCAACAACGTTGCTCTCACGGCATACATCTGGAAACACTGCACAGCAAACATCTAAAATGGTGCAGATGTCAGAATCGCTCAAATCAAACAATAAGTTGAAATGCAACGATGCAGCAGCGCAGAGAAGTCGAACCTTCCACCTCCCTCTCATGGAGCAACGTCGCTATCCACTGCGCTACGAGCCGCTTCCCGCCGGCGGCATTGCCGGTGTACAAGACTCCCGAACTCGTGAGGCGCCAATTCCACTGCAACTTCAAAGATCTTCTACTCCTCGGGCTCATCAATTTGGCAAAAAAGAAACACATTTTTTATACTAATTGAGGAGTGGAGATTATTCTTATACGATTCGCTCTCTCCGTTCAGACATACGCTTCAGACACTTCACTTTTCAGAGCATGAGAAATTTCTTGCGGGGCGTTTCGGAATCGTTTCATTATTGTCCTTTACAAGACATCGCTGTGCATTACCAACTCACTATTGAGTTGGTATTGGCTCTTTGGGGTCCTAAAGCTGTTTTTTGTTTGTTCTGGAGGCGCAATATAGCTCTGCGGAGTTCTCCCCTCGTAAGGCAGCCAAATACGACATCTTTTACGTAGCGCTGGTGTGTTCCACTCCATTGGTGAAATAAGCCAGGCCAGATATAATGTAACTGGGCATTCATGTGCCTTGCTACCAGGGCATATAAACACTTAATTCAAGGTGAGGCGCTGCAAGCTGCTTTGCGCGCTCGTGACTTCAATTGGTCAAGGAAATAAACGCAGAGTTACTGATGTGTTCCGTTTTTAAGAGGTTGTGTGCCCCTATTATATCACTAATTCGGTTGTATTCGAATCGGATATCCGAAATCCGGCTCGGCTGAAAATGGCGTTATCTGAATCATCCGAAGATCCGGGGTTTCTAAAATTGCCCTCATCTGAATCATCCGAAGATCCGGGGTTTTCGAAATTGCCCTCATCTGAATCATCCGAAGATCCGGGGTTTGAAAAAATGACCTATCCGAATCATTCGATTATCCGGAAAATCGGTGTCGGATCCAATGTCTAATATCCAGCTTGATTTGAAAGGTGCTAGATGATTTTAATGGCTTTCATCTTATTTAGAAAAGTGTTCAGCTTGAGAAGAAAACGTCTCAATAAAACTTCGTAACTAGTTAGTTCGATTAGCTTTAACATAATAGAAAAAAACGAAATTAGATGCATTATAAGTCAGGCACCTCTTACGATTTACGGTTTACGATTTACGATTTACGACGGTTTTTTCGCAATTACGATTTACGATTTACGAAATTTCGGATTTCATTTACGCACACCCCTGCTCTACACCACGGACTGCGCGTTCAACGAAGAAGAAGTAGTTATTCCGTGTCAGGGAGAAGATTGTCCCTCACTGGCTTTTGTAAGATGCTGTTTGTGTGACAAGCGCCTATGTTTTACTTGTTTCATAGATTTGTACCATAGCTCTTGACTAAAAGGGAAGACAAGACAGGACTTTCTATTTTCAGAGAAATGATATGGTGCAGATAGGCATTGTTGGAAAACTAGCACACATGAAGGCTCAAATAGAGAGCTTTGATTTGTTGTAAGCATTGATGGGTTAAAATTGACTCCTGTGAGCTTGAGAAAACGTAATAACAACAAACTAATATGTGCAAAAGATCCGGCAGTACGCGGACTCGAACTTGAAACCCTCCGGTGTGCTCCGCATATTTCGTTGATTATCATAGGGATTGATGATAGTTGCGCGCACGCTTTCAGACCTCCTTTTCAGGTCTTTAAGAAAGCGTTCAGCAAAAACCAACTGTGGTTCTGGACTCCGCTCACAGGGCCCTACATCCTGCCAAAATAGCATCGCAAACGCTCACCTTGAGTTGGGAACCTTTCCTTGTGAGCCCTGGTCGCGTTATAACGGGAGTCATTTTGAACGCAGAGTTCCTCCTAAAACCGCGCTATAGCGGGAGTAGCGTTGCGTCCGACGCATCTTAAGCGGAGTTGATTTGTATTGGCGTAAGGGTAAGCTGGCTGGGGCCAAGTCTACGTTATATCGAGAGGCGCGTCTTATCCGGAGGCGTTATAACGGGAAGAGACTGTATGTCATATTTTCAGGGTTTTAGGTGACTCTCGTTCAGCTTTGTTCGCTGAAGGTGCCATTCCATGGACGTTGAATTTAATTCTTAACGTCGCTTTACAGTTTCAAAATTCAGATACTCTAGGGCAGTCTTCGAATAAGAACATTTTTTGGATTTTTCTATCCGAATCGATCACGAAGTCGTTACGGAACGCTTAACTGGAGCGAGGTAATTGGTTTCTCATTGCCGAAAAAATGGATACGAAAATCGAATTCCCTGGTCATAATGAAGAGCGCAGCAGAAAAGCTTTATTTTTCAACTACATAATAATCAGAGCTCCATATTTCACGTAATAATGTTTTCCTTGAATTCTCCTCTTGCCATCTTCTAAAGCTTATAAAAATCGAAGGTTCTACGGTATCTTGGAAGTGCTATCCATCTTCTGTCGATTTTTGCAGAAAAGGCTGCTCCTAGAGGCTGTTTCTTTTGAAATAAAGAATAGGTTTTTTCCTATTTTTAAGCGTGCTATTAGTTTGATATAGGTTTCATAATCTCTTTGAGTTTTGACTGTTTAAGGGCAGGCAGATGCCTGCTCTTACTTCGTCGGTTGTATGCTACGGACTGCGTTATCACGTCAATAATTTACTCTACCTGAAGAAAGCACCATTAGAGGGCGAAATTTCACCGCGGAACATTTTGAGCATTAGCTGTTGTAGGGTATAAATGGATAGTGGGCGACATTACTCTTATCTTGTTTTGAACGAGCCACACATTCTACTTTTGCGGAATCTCGTTGAGGCGATTTGAATGCGTATTTGGCTAATAATGTGGGTTTCTACGGGAAAAATATGGATTTACTTTTCGAGGCCACAATTTCTTTTTACATCTGATCTGCCCTAGCTAGAATAACATTTTTATAGAAACGGCGATTCTGAAAACAACTATCCTGCTCGCATTAAAAATTACTGCAGATGATCGATTTTTGCTGTGTAGTAGGCAGAGCTCAACATTTTATGAGGTCAATTCAACCTTCCGAAGTTGTTTTCTTCAGCTAGAAAAGAACCATTTCTGTGAGAAGTCAATCCTTCGCCCACTAGTGCGTTGTCGATTCGAAGAACGTCTCAAAAAATCTTTGTGGGACAAGCCCTCAAATCACCATTAGCAGTTAGCACACAAATTTTATGGAGATTCTTAAGGTAGAAATTGTGTTATTCCACGATACGCCGGCAAAATCGCTAAAAATTGAATGAATTGAATTGATTGGATTGAAACAAAGGAAGTAGGGTCGCACATGGTAAAGAATACTTCTTAATGACTGGCTCACGAGCTGCGTTCTTTTCGTTCCGAGCCACTCTTCGACACAGCCGCCCTGTTCGGCTCGTTCAACGAAATCTTCACTTCTTGGACGCTCTGATCTGGAAGCGATACCTAAGCAAATCGGAGTCATCTTGTGCTTATCTTCTAGGTGAAAGCGCGGATCAACGACGACGTGATCAGCTTAGGGGAAACATGGTCGTGCTGTCGCAATCCTACCTCGACGCGAAACCTGAATTTTCACTCAACCAAATTAAATGCAACTCAAGATTCCGGAGAACCGTTATGATTATGCATTGTTGCGATCAAAACTCTAGCGCAAGGTGTGACTCGAACCTGCACCCCTCGAAGTCGAACCAAGGTAGGGTGCTAGGGCATTAGACCTCCAGCAGTCCCAAGTGGAACGTCGTATTCGACCAACTAAGCAGCGCCGGTCAAATAGCCCTGCGTCATAGGAAAACATACACCAGCAGAATCTATGTACAGTCTTCTGTTCGCTACCAATTTTTCGTTTTATTCGTTCTGGAGCTTGTTGGTTTTGAAGAGCAGCCACAGCAGGATAATTACCAGAGGTAAATAGTATATCGCTAACCTTGTGTTAAACCGTCAATTTTGTGTGATTTTAGAAAACCGAAATCCATTTTAAAAGAACTGTAATGTATTGCGGCACTTTTTATAACCTGTTTCAGTATAGGGAGAACCATGGGTATGTATGCGTACAATACCGCTCGCGCCGCACGGTCAAAAGTGGGCGAAAAAACGCCAACATAGCGTCGCAAAGCGTCGCACGCTCATAACTCCTTCAGTTTTAGATTTCTTGAAAAAAGTTTGGTACCATTCGTTTCGCCTCTTCGAGATCTACACAAACATGTGTAAAACTTTACCGGAGCGCCCGTATTTTCGCCGTGGGTGGTCCAAAATTGGCTGGACGGGCGATTAGAGCAGCTTATTTCCCAGGATATGCGTGCTTTCGGAGTATCTCAAAGATGGCGTACGTCGCCAGTGCTCTGTCAAGCCAGGAATGCCCCGAGAGTGCGCCGTGCACAATGCACACAGAACCTAACCTATCAATTGAGTGGGCGAGCGCATGTCCCCTGCACTTCTATCTTCTCTCACTGGGAACTGCGACGTTTTCAAGACTATTTCGAGCCGTTTGGAGAATGTTATCAGAAATTTCCCGCCACCCCACTCAGGATTAGCTCCAATCTGTCCCAGCGAAACTTTGGTGTGCGCCGTGAACAATGCATACAGAATCGAACCTTTCAATCAAGGGGGACAGCTTGTAGACTGAGCGTTTGGGGAGTTTTATCAGAAATTTCTTGCCGCCCTAGTCAGGAGTTGCTCTAAGGCTGTCCAGCGAGCCTTTGGAGTGCGCCATGAACATGCAGAGACAATCGAACCTTTCAATCGAGGAGGGGGACAGCTTGTAGACTGAGCGTTTGGGGAATTTTATCAGAAATTTGCAGCCGCCCTAGTCAGGAGTTGCTCTAAGGCTGTCTAGCGAGCCTTTGAAGTGCGCCGTAAACAATACATACGGATTCGAACCTTTCAATCGAAGGGGGCGACCGCTCGCAAATTGCACGAATGGGCGTGTTCGGAGCGCAATAGCTCTGTCAAGTTGTAACCTTTCACGCTGCAGCTTGTAGGTTTTGTAGGCAGTCGAACGTCCTGTAGGTACGCCAAAGTAGAATGGTTTAGCTTAGGAAGGGACAATGTTATAGGGGTGCGAAAATGCAGGTGAGGATTGTGTGAAGCATTTTTTTTCCGATTTCCGTGGACCACTGCGAGAAGATGCGGCGAGCTGACGGCTTTAAAATACGTACGTGAACAGAGCGCCTAAGATACTTTACGACGATATGCTCATAAGTCCTCAGTTGCCTAAACTGCCTTAGCCTCGGCTGGTGTTTTAGAGCGGCAAAAGCTAGCGGTTAGAGTTTCTTGCGCTCCTACTCGCCCAGATTTGAGCCTTCGACACTCGGAATGGCACAGTTCCGTTCAGCATGAAAAGCGCTATCGAACGGTATCAATCTCGACCGATTTTGGAATCATCAATTTTTTGACTGTTTAGCATAGAGGACGAGGCCGCGGCGGAAGGACGATGACGTCATCGAAACAAGGATGTCTTCGAGTTGGGCCATGCTTGATACCGTTCGATAGAGCTTTTCATGGTGAATTGAATCGTATTATTTAGAGTAGGAAAAACTGTAATCTGGGCGAGAAACAGCGCGGAGAGCGTCTGCCGTTGTTGCGCTAAGTTGCACGCGAGGGGCGTGTTCGGAGCACAATAACTCTGCTGAGTTCGAATCGTTTCGGCTGCAACTTGTAGGTTTTGTAGGCAGTCGAACGTTCTGTAGGTCGCCAAAGTAGAATGGTTTAGCTTAGGAGGGGGCAATGTTACAGCGGTGCAAAAACGCAGGTGAGGATTGCGTGATGCATTTTTTCCGAATTCGGTTAACCACTGCGAGAAGACGCGGCGAGCTAAAGCCTCAAAATGCGTACGCGAACAGAGCGCTTAAGGTACGGTACTTTACGATGACGTGATCAGAACTTCTCAGCTGCCTAAACTGTCTTAGCCTCATCTGCCGTTTTAGGGCGGCGGACTTAGCGATTGAAGTTTCCTGCAGTCTTACTTGTCCATATTTGGGTTTTCGACACTCCCAATAACATCGTTCTGTTCTGCTTGAAGAGCGCTATCGAATTGTATCAATGCCGACCGATATTGGAAACATAGGCATGTGTTATACTCCCGCGGGAGCATCCGCGGAACCTCCGTGGACGAGGGGTGCACCGCGGACGGCGGGCGTGGCGGGGCGCGGTGATTGGCCAGGTGAGGAATCTCGACGCGATTCCCGCCCTTCCGCGGATGCTCCCGCGAGAGTATAACAGAGGCCATAGATTTTTCGGCAATATTCCATCGAGGACGTGGCGCCCTAGGCCGAGCTGCGCGGACGATGACGTCATCAAGAACCGGTATTTCGAAATTGGCCAAATCTCCTCGTGCAAACTTCGTCCAAAATCGTCTAGGGTTTATTTGGGGCGCTGATTACGAATCCGACGTCAGTTTTTGAAAATTCCGTCGACATCAGCAGGTTGCTTCCCATTTGAGGGTGGTCGGGTCACGATCACCGATCACCCTCAGTTATCGTATGAGCGCTCTCCTGCCCCTAATTGTACAAATGT
>CANDYH010000497.1:0-19899 GCA_947396885.1 Heligmosomoides polygyrus polygyrus | reverse complement strand
TTTCACTTTTTCCATTACGATATTTGTCAATTTTTTATAAAGTGAAAAGTCGGCCAAGGTCATTTTTCTATTATTGATCTTTCGCTTTATTGAACTAGCAATCGAAAAAGCTCATCAAAAGACGAATTGTTCTTCTGGTGGAGCAAACCATTTTCTTTAAGACGGTATATAACGTCGTGTAAAAGATATTCAGCGAAATTTTAAATAAAATGTAAAAAAAATTAATGAATTTAGCTTACCCATCTAATACTCCTATGACTTGAAGAGGTAAAAAACAGGATTATAAAGCTAAAACGGGTATTCTACCAATATCAAAACCTAGTCTTCATTTACAAAAACATCCTGCAATCCGCAAAGCTCAGCTCCGAATTCGAACCCTTGACCTCTCCCCCACAAGTTTGCACTGCTATCCTCTCGGCCACACAACGAAGGTCATTTTTATTTTCTTCTTTTTTGGTTTTCCACTTTATCGAACTGAAAACTAACAGAAAAAATCGAAACAAAAAAGCAGAACATGCTTTCTGATAGAGCAAATCATTCTCTTTTGAATGATATATAAGTTTGTACAAAAAGCTTTCAGCGAAATTCAGAATAAAGTGTTTGAAAACACGGTGTTGACTTAGTTTCCAACCTACGATAGCAGTCTTTTCAATACGATATAATTCCAAAAAAAGCTCTTGCTATTGGTTTTTCTTTTCATAGGTGTGCAGTCATTTTTACTAATGAAACTACATAGTTCACAATGTCCTGTTACAAGGTGGCTTCTAGTCTGCGTCCTAATTTCTCCTGTGTCTTCAACTCAATACTACGAAGAATAAGGATATCCTGCCCAAGGTCTGCAGAATCTACATTGGATCAACTTTACGGGCTCCAGAGGACGAGGAAGAGGTCGAAAAAATTTTTTTCGCCCAAACTTCGCCCAGGGGGGTTATTTGGGGTGTTGATCACGAATCTGACATCCGTTTTTGTAAATTTCGGCCAATTACGGTAGGTTACGGTAGGCACCGGTGACTAAGGCTGTCGAGGTCATAATCACCAATTTCGCCCAAAACTTCGCCTAGGGGGGTTACTTGGGCTGCTGATCACAAAGCTGACATCGGTTTTTTGTTTTACGCTGGAGTACGGTAGGTGTGGGGTGACTAAGGCTGCCAAGGTCATGGTCACCGACTGTGAGCAATCTAATCTTTCTAAGCCATTCCTGGACATCGGCTCCTGTCATTTCCTGGACGTCCATGTTTAGCTTGTCAAAGATGTCCTTCAGCTTGAAGTCGCGCAGTTCTTCCTGGCGGCGGTTGTGCAACAGTGCCTGGAGGGCCATGAATTAAGCCTTCGCCTATCAAAGAGTTTCCCGCAAGAATGGTTTCTCGCTGATTTGCAAAATTTCAGGCGATCGCTGCGGGACCGCCCGTGATGGGCACCCCAAATAGCTCCCCTAGGCGAAGTTTGGGCGAAATCGGTGAGTATGACTTCGACAGCCTTAGTAACCGGTGCCTACCGTAACCTACCGTAATCGGCCGAAATTTCAAAAACGGATATCGGTCGGATTCGTGATCAGCACCCCCAAATAACCCCCTAGGCGAAGTTTGGGCGAAATCGGTGATTATGACCTCGACAGCCTCAGTCACCGATACATACCGTAATCTACCGTACTCTCCAGCGTAAAACGAGAAACGAATGTCAGATTTTGTGATCAGCACCCAAATAACCTCCCAAGGCGAAGTTTGGGCGGAATCGGTGATTATGACTTCGACAGCCTTGGTCACCGTTATCTACCGTAACCTACCGTAATCGGCCGAAATTTCAAAAACGAATGTCAGATTCGTGATCAGTACCTCAAATAGCCCCCTTGGGCGAAGTTTGGGCGAAAAAAATTTTTCGACCTCTCCTCGTCCTCTGGAGTTCGTAAAGTACAATAGTGCCAAATTTTTTACTGAAAACTTATGTTTAGATACAACGGATTTTTCTACCCTCGCCTACTTAAATCTGGGATTAGGAAAAATTTCTTTGAATTCATGTCCTAGAAAGTCGTAGAAAAAATGAGGGATATCTTCATATTATTGGGTTGAGTCATAAATATTGCAACATTTCTGTTTTTTTTCTGGAATTCAAAGCAAACCCGCAAAAGTGATACATTTTGTTCGAAAGCTTGTTTCCTGGCGATCATTTTAGTTAGGATTCGTTAATTTTCCTTGCGTTGTTGAAAAGTTTATTCACTAGATCGATGACCACTTAAAGTGAAAAGGTGTGCGATTTCATTTTCAATTAGTTTAAGCTTGGCATCAACTCAGCAACGGGGGTCGAGCACATCCAGGAGATCACCGGCAACTTGACTCCTAATCGAATAAATTATTGGGTGATGGTATCAGCAGTTCCTTTCCGCCTAGAAGGGCAACAAAGACAAACCGCTCCCGGGAAGACCAACTGCTGTAAACAAAGGGCGCCTGCGCAAACACATCAAGTCGAGTTCTTCTGAAACCACACTACGACTGACTGCTGATTTCCACACCTCCCAGGGAACTACTACTCGTCAGCTGCAGTAAACTGGAAGGTTGCCAAAATCGCCTTCGTCAATGCCTCATGCGTTGGCGGATAAACCGCTGTGCTTCCGACTGCCAACAGCTCCGTACAGCTTTCTATAAAACGATAGCGTCCATATTCAGAGGTGGCAAGGTGAAATTAAGCTATGGCCGGTCTAGAGCTAGTATTCGAGCCCACTCATTTACAGTAAGAGCTGGATCGGCATTGATCTCCTTAAGGCCCCGTTTATACTTCCGACGCCGAGCGACGCGACGGCATGTAAGGCCTTTGTCATACCATCGCTTACCCCGAGCGACGCCCAATGGTAGGCTCCCATATCGACCGAGCGGCGCGATGGGATCGATATGGGTGCATATTATTAGGCGTCGCTCGGGAAGTGAGCGATGGTACGACAAAGGCCTAAAGTGGCCAAATTGATCGATCGCGTCGCGCAATCAATATGGCCACTATACGTGGCGTCGCGTCGCTCGGCGTCGAAGTATAAACGGGGCCTAAGACCTGGACTAAGCCACACCTCAGTCAGTTCTGTTTCTTTCAAGCGATTGCCCCTCGAGAAAAGCCTCGTTAATTTCTAACGACCACCTCTTGTGCTTCACCTACCTCTCTATTTCTGTCCGCAAAGCGATTAGGTCTGTTACCGTCTTTCTTTCCTCAGGTTTGTATTCCCATTGTTCACACCTCCCGTGACTGTCGTGATTTATACTTCGTATTAAATTATTATCTTTTCCGCAACTGCACTATAAAGTTGACTTCTTACCAAGAAGCCACAAGGACGAAAAGCAGGGCAGCGATTTTGACGATGATCATTCCGTTTCGTCCCAACATGGTGGGGTAAAACGATAGAGACGGAAGCAGCAGCGGAGAGTACTTTTGTGTCATTGTAGATGATAAACTGAAAATAGATTGGAGAATCAATCACGACTAAATTATGCTGATCGAAAAGGTAAATAGCACGCAAACGACGACAAAATTAGCAGAATGTTTTATACGTTTTATACGTGTATAAAGGATGGAAAGAACGCAGGACGGAGTTACTCACTACCAGGGATGTGCGGATTTTTTTTGTTGAAGACGGAAAGCGGAACGGAAGGGTTCAAGAATGGGCAGAAACCGGAATGCGAAACACGAAAACGGAAATAACTCAAAACTCACCGCTTCATTTAAGTTCTCATAAATATATTCAATATGGTGGCAGTACATAACTATACTAATTAATATAATAAATTATCTTTAACGAATTTAGGGAACAGGTAAGGCCACATGCGGTTCGTCTTTCCCAACAAGATCCAACAATAAAAGATCCTTGGGATCTATCCTAGTCCGGGGGGGGGGGCACGTAACTAAAAAGTATTATATGTAACAAATCCACTTGAGACCTACCGAGCGGTTTCTACAGAACAACACAGGACCTAAGCAAGAAAAGTCACAAAGAAAAAACTACGAAAAAAACTGCATTTGTTACGGTTTTAAGAAGGCAAAGTTGTGTGCTCTCCTCACCATGTTAGATCCTGGTTATAACATGTCAGGCGGCCGTCAGCAGGCGGCATGCGGCTTCATGCACCCTATTCAGCATGCTAAATCTTGGTTATAACATGGTTGTAAACCGCGGCGATTTTTTATTTTTTATTTTGTTTCTTCGTTTGTTTTTGATTTCTTTTAGGTTCCAACTCGTTCTCTAGGCGCCGATCGGTAATTAATAAAAAATATTAAAAATATTGAAAATAAAAATAAAAATACCTAAGAAGGTTCGTTTCGCCACATTATTCTTCATACGAATCTTTTTTATGTTGTAGCACTCCCTGTGGCTCATCAGTGAAAAGGGGGAGGTGCTACAAACTGAATACGTGTTGATCTAAACTCACGTATGGTTGCTTCTTCCTACAGTACCGCTCACAGTGAGTGCATGCCAAAATAGAAACTACACTGCGGTGTATATCATTACCAAATTGATATTATTGATGCGATTAATGTGCATTCAGCGTTGATTGTTGGTGAGCTATATGTAATAGAGGAGTTTAAACATGATATAATTAATTCCGAAAATTGAGTGGATATAAAACTTAAAAACTGGTAAAGTATATTTTGAGTTAATTAATTAATTTATATTTAATAAAATTATTTTATTTAATATTTTTTAATTTATTTAATATTTTTAATAAAATTAATCGTTTTATTATTTATGTTATCGTCTATTATGGCATATTTATAAAAATTTGTTGGTTTTTGTAAATACCGTTTAATATGATTTTAACTATAAAATTTTTATTAAAACCATTTTGTATAAATATATCATAAAGTTCTTTTATTTTATTATTAAAATATTCTAGTTGGGAACATAATTTTATATCCTTAAAGTTTCTGTATAAATAGTATTACTTTTGATATTAATTGAGATTTCTGAATCCATGTGTGGGAATCTATTAACCTTAAAATTAAAAGAATCTGTTTTATTATATAAATTAGTCTTTGTTTTGTTGTCAATAATTTTTATAGTCGTGTCTAAATGATTACATTTTTACTCGTTTTTATGTGTCTTTCTCAAAACAATTACATTTTTATAAATTAGATTTAAAGTATTGTCAATAAAGTCTTCTACTATAATTATGAATTATAAGCAGATCGTCCGTATATCTGAATTGTTTAAAAAATTGATTACCATATATAATAGTAGTAATCTCCAAGTTACTGCGGTGGATCAGCGGGTGAGTTTGTCGCTGATGGGTCTGGGGTTTTCTGCTATGCCTCATGACGATATCCGAAAGGCTAGAGTCGATGAGGTGTTTGGTCGGATAGATAGCAACATCCGAAACCTCAAGCCACTTTTAGGCCTCCGAAGACGACGAACGGGTCGAAGCGTTACGCTGCTCAATAAATACTGGTCCACCTTACAACCTCGTTCGGCACAGAAGTAATCCAAACATTTATAATAGTGTTCCTAGAGTATTCATATAGTTCATATATGTCTCAATTCGTTTTGTTACCTACCTTTTAGTTATGTGCCCCCCCCCGGACTAGGATAGATCCGATCCTTGTATTCGTGTCATTATTAGAATGATTTCCCAAATATTACTAGTCTAGCAAATCGAGGTTCTATGCAAAAAATTTCTGTAAGGAGAAAGAATGTATTTTTATCGCAACGAATCCAACTGAAGAGTAAGATGCCAGAGATTCCGCCACGTGCCACTTAATAGGTCTAGCTGAACCTCCTGTACAGGGTGCGTAAAAAGTATTGACGCAGTAAATGGCGGTTGTGGAAATAGTAATGCGCAGCAAATTTCGAAATATTCATTTGAGAAATATGGAAAATGATCTTACAAATACGATAGAATAACTCGCAGTCGACATTGGCCCCTTTACTGTGAATACAGGAGCGAAAACGGCGGAAAAATTCATGAGCGCCGCAAGTATTCGCTTGCATTTTGTTCCGTGCTTCGAACAGAGTAGCCTTCTGCGACTGGTCACTTTTGTTGAATGTAGCACAGACCTCATTCTTCAAAACCGCCTAGAAAGAGTAATCCAGCGGATTCATGTTCAAGCTGTGCTCTTCTGAGAAGCTGTTCACACCTGCGCGCGTTATCTGTTTGCCGTTATGGGACAGAGGTTGACAATTTTTGATTTGAACGTTATCGTGCTTGAACATCTTGTAATCATCATCTGTTATGACAGAGCCGCGGCCGACGTTTGGGTTGTTGACCGCTTTTCTCATCCACCATTTCAAACACAGCTTAATTCTTTTGTTAATGAAGTATTCATTTCTTTTGGTAACAGCCAGGAAAGGCTCACCGTAACCACGACGGTATCATGTTTCTTCAGCTTTTACAAGAATATTTTTTGAACACGATATAGACAACAAAAATAACACACAAAAACTTTGAAAAGTAGAAAGAGAAAGTTGGAGCTGAAACAAAAACTAGGTGCGTCAATACTTTTTACGCACCCTGTAGTTCATATATGTCTCAATTCGTTTTGTTACCTACCTTTTAGTTATGTGCCCCCCCCGGACTAGGATAGATCCGATCCTTGTATTCGTGTTATTATTAGAATGATTTCCCAAATATTACTAGTCTACCAAATCGAGGTTTTATGCAAAAATTTTCTGTAAGGAGAAAGAATGTATTTTTATCGCAACGAATCCAACTGAAGAGTAAGATGCCGGAGATTCCGCCACGTGCCACTTAATAGGTCTAGCTGAACATCCTGTATAGAAAGACTGTTAGCAACCTAAGGTTGCTTATAGAACTCTGAGCTAGCATTGATGTTCAAAGCCAGATCTATGATTATTAGAGCACTAAAGTTATGCATGTTCCGCTTAAGGAATTAGATCGCTGATCAAAACCCTCCAGAAGCATTTTGTAGCATTAGATTATACGGTAGCATATCATTTCCAGAGTACTCTCCTTTCGGCTACATAACATTGACCAACCCTTCTATTCTGTAGCCGTACCCACGATTCGAACGTGAACAGCCGATCATTCACATCTTGTGTGGTTTGATGCATGACTCCTCCCTTTCCATGAATCTTCAAACCGTTCGATCCGACAGAATTCCTTCTTGTTAAGAGTATGCAATTCCAAAGTTCCTTTAGCGAGATACCCCACATGGGCGCGTGTAGCGCAGTCGGTGGAGGCGCCGACGGTCGCGTGCACCCGATACCAGGTTCCTGGTTCGGATTTCCCGCCCAGGCTAACCAAGCCTTCCATCCCTCCGGGGTAGGTGAATTGGTACCAGACGTGTCTGGAAAGGATAGAGCGCTGACTTGTTCATCGGCTGGCCACCGCAATTCATTGTATGGCCAAATACGCATTCAAATCGCCTCCACGACATCCCGTAGAAGTAGAATGCTCTGGCGCATCCCAAGGGATTGGGTAACGCCGTCCTTTATCCTTTCATACTTTATACCCCACACTCTAGTGCTGACAGTCAACGTTGCCTAGCTGATCTTTTTCTTCTGTCTTCTGTGTAAGTTCAAGTATTGAATAGTCAGCGCAACACAATCTGAGTGATGAGTCATCTTTTCAATTCCGTCTTCCGGCTCCAAAAAAGCGGAACACGGAACGGAACGGAAAAACTAAAACTGCCGGAAACCAGAATTCGGAGCACGAAACGGAAATTCCGCACATTCCTGATCACTACCCCCATTTGAGATACGCAACGCATTCCACTTCTACTGGTTATCGTGGAAATAGCTTGGATAGGTATTTGAATTACAACGGCTATACAATATCAGCGTTTCTCCGTACCTAGGCAAGTGTGGCACTAGAGATGTGCTTTTGAGAAATTTTATCGAAGGAATGGATGCACAAGTATTAGGTTGGTGCATAAATTCTCGGACATTTGATCCCTCCTGAATTGAAAGCGCATTTTCCCGCCAAATTTCTCACATGTATCAACGCGTAAATGGTCGATCGATAGAGAAAGGAAAGGGCTTCAAAACTGTTCCTAACATTTAGTTCTGCGTTGCTAACGTCAGCTGTTATGGCTAACCAATTCATCCCATCTGGAACAGATATTCGGCACGTCATGTTATTCCTGCATCAATCTGCCTCAATGCCAACGAATCGTACCGTCGCCTGAAGGATGTTTACAACGAGAGTGCTCCTGCTCGAAGTACTGTGTACCAGTGGTTCTCGAAGTTTGCAGTTGGTGAATTCTCCGTTGAAGATAATGAACGAGAAGGGCGCCCGATGACACTGGATCTGGATGGCCTCCGAAGTAGAGTGGAAGCGGACCCATACCAAACCACTCGCGAACTATCAAGCACTCTTGGTGTTGGTCACTCAACAGTCGTTCGAGGATTGAAGTCGATTGGCAAGGTGCAAAAATTGGGTCGCTGGGTACCTCACGACTTGACAACATGGCATGGATCGCAGAGCCGATGTCGCTCTCTCTCCTTACCCTCAGACTTACCCACGGATGGCTGGACAACCTTGTCCCCGGGGATGAGAAGTGGATACTCTACTCTAATTATCACCGGCGTGCACAGTGGGTTGACGCAACTGGAGAGGCAGAGGACGTTCCGAAACCCGACCTTCACGTGAAAAAGGTGATGCTATGCATTTGGTGGAGCGTTTTTGGCGTAGAATACTGGGAGCTGCCGGACGAAGGGATAACAGTGACGGCAGAGGTTTACGTCAACCAACTGAGGAAGATTAGGGCCCACCTTCAAACCACACGAGGAGAGCAGGTGAAGGTGTATTTTTAACACGACAACACTAGACCGCATATTGCTAGAGCGACGGCGGCTGAGTTGGCGGACTAAGGATGGACCGTTCTTCCACATCCACCCTACTCACCAGATCTCGCTCCTTCTGATCAGCATTTGTTTTCAAGCCTTCAACGCTATTTGGACGGCCAGCAATTTAGGAACCGAGAGGATGTCAAGGAGGCGCAGCTCACATTTTTCGAATCACAACCGGCCACGTTTTGGAGAAAAGGCATCCATGACTTACCAACACGTTGGCGAAAGACAATTGATGTAAAGGGTGGTTACTTCAAATGATTTGATATTGTTGTTCGTATGTTGTGATAATAAATATTTCATGCCCCAAATGTCCGAGAACTTATGCACCAACCTAATTAATTCGATCTCGAAAATTTCAGGCGAATGAATGCGCGAATTTATTCGGTGTCGAAAATTTTCGAGCGAATAAACGAATGAATTTATTCGCTCATCAATTCTTTCAAATGGTCGCAAATAGAATGGATATCATTTCGTTTATTAGGACGCAGGATCTATACAATGACAGGCATTTTATGAAATTATTACACCTATTGGAACAGATAAACCAAAAAAAATTTCAAAAGTTATACCAAATTTTCCTTCAACAAGAAATTACTCTGACCATCCTGTTGAGTCTGTAGTTCACCTGACTGGTGGTCATTTCAATTTGGAAGAGTTCACTTTGTTTTCAAAAGCTAGCTTAGAAGAGTGTCTGATTCGACTTTTGAAAAGTCTCCAAATCAAAGTGAAAATGGTTTATTCTAGTTTTTAAATAAAACTTTTGAAAAGGTTCAATTTACTTCTATGATTCTATTGAACCAGTTGTTGTCCAATGGTGCAGAGGAAAGGACTCGCTTACTGCCTATCTGCGCACCTATGTGGATGCACTCCCCAACGTTTGTAGGCCTGACTGAAGACAACTGAAGAAAATTGAAATACAAATCTAGCAGATTTTAGCGCATTTTCCACACCTTGAAGAGCTCGTTGTAGTTTGAAATCTTTATCTAAAATAACAGTTATCAGTTTGGAATTTGAGCGTAAGCGTTGCACGTAAAGCGTTACAGATCAGTTTCCCATGGAGAAAATGGACGTGCGTGGTTATAGAGCCGTGTATTGTGGACGTGATCTTGGAAATTCTAGAAGAAGCGTGGTGCATGGCGTATCCCCGGGGAGACGCGTGAGCGCTGACATTTAACTCCAATCCAGAATGAAGAACACACTTCTAATTGTAAGTGTTTGATGACATCAGAGGCTTTATGATTCTTCAAATGGATTCCTGACGTTGGTTTATTGAAGTCCAATATGTATTAGGTTGTCCCATAAGTCTTCGCCGTTTTTTTGTTCAACGATTCACTGCAGATTTCGCCGGCGGTCTCTTGCATAGCGCTGCATCGCTTTCGAAAGAGAATGATTTGCTCTATCAGAACTTGTATTGCACTTCTTTTTTCATCATGAATTTTGTCAATTTTTAGGTCGTTGAAGTGAAAAGTGAAAAAGTGAAAAGTAGCCATATGCGCACTTGTTCTCTCCGCTTAGGTTTGTGATTTTTTGCGCAGTTCTTTTTGCGCAGTATAGCACTTGGAAGACAATGTTCTATACTACAAAAATACGTGTTGGTCCTTTTTGCTCACATGTCCTTTATTGATTTTTAGGTCATCAAATTGGGACGTCCGGAGGAGGATGGTTATTTTTGCCGACAGCTTCTGCTCTGCGGTTGGATTTCTTAGGTAGGCGTTATATGTCTTTCGAAAGAGAATATCTTGCTCTCTAAGAATGTGTGTCGCGTTTATTGATTTCTATTGAATATCAACAAAATGCCAAAAAGAGGAAGATCGTCTTCACCAACAACTCCTTCTCCTTCTTCAGTTGTTGATATTCGACAGAAATCAGCGTGAGCCAATGAACGTGACACAAATTCTTACTGAGCAAGACATCCTCTTCCAAACGACATATAACACCAAGCAAAAAAGTTCAACCACAGAACCGGAGTTTTGCTAAAAATTCGGACGGAAAAGTCGGAATCCCCAATTTGATAGCCTAAAAATCAATAAAGGAAAAGTGAGAAAATAGGACCAACACATATGCTTGTAGCATAGAACATTGTCTTTCAAGTGCTATAAAAAACTGCGCAAAAAATTACAAACCTAAGCGGAGAGAACAAGTGCGCAAATGGCTACTTTTTCACTTTTCACTTTTCACTTCAACGACCTAAAAATTGACAAAATTCATGATGAAAAAGGAAACGCAATAAATGCTCTGATAGAGCAAATCATTCTCTTTCGAAAGCTATGCAGCGCTATGCAAGAGACCGCCGGCGAAATCTGCAGTGAATAGTTGAAAAGAACGGCGGGGATTTATGGGACAACCTAATACTTGATACTCTTTTTGCTTTCGATAGAAAAAAAGGGTACAAATTGGCAATTTTCGAAATAAAAAAGAAACCATAACAAAGCAAGAAACTAGATAACATTGTAGACACTGACTTCGTTGGCAGTTATGCGACCAGCTGATAGTGATCTATGAACATGAATCGGGTCAGCTACAGATGTCTATCCGAGACGACAATGAATACTAAACGATCGCACTGCAATGTGAATAACAGGCCTTGAAAAATAGTCGAGCAGAAGGTAAAGTAGCGCTGGCGATTTTTTTTTTTTGAGGAAAATACAGGGTTTCTGGAAAATAATGTATACGCCGTTTGAAAGGTGATAACATTGATCACAGCAAAGGTACTGAAGAAGTTAAGAGCTCATTCTGACATATGAGCGGTGTCGATTGAGCCATGTACCCGTCTGAAACCCACCATTTTACCCTCGATTGATTGTGTTTCGTTTGAGTAGTTGTTATAATTTTTTGCAAACTGGCTGTATCGATTTATTTGTGCTTCTTTCAAACTTTAAAACTTAAAAGCACACTACTGCTTGCGACGAATGCAGTGTATCATTAGAAATGCAGGTACTGTTTGAAAAGTTCTCACATTGCTGCTAGTGAAGCTTTAGAAGATGTTTGAGACTCACATAAAAGCACAGGGCAACGAGATTTTCGCGGCGTGTAAATATTGAAGATTGCGCCATATGCCCTCCTGAAACCTTGCATTTCTGAGTTGATCGATTGTGCATGGGCTGAATGCTTGTTATAGTCTCGTTATAATTGGCCACTTTAACCTGTGCTGTGCTTCTTTTTACGTGTTTCGTCGTCCAATAGCTGGAATTATGCCGATTAAGATTTCCATTCAACTTGAGTGTTGCTTTATCACTCCACAGAATCCGTCTTGGAAAATGGGGCTCCTGCTCATATGTGTTAAGAAAAAGGTCGCGGCGTTGCCACAAAAGTATGTGAGGGCCTTAGGAATTTCGAAATTAGAGCAAACTCGGATCTGTCCTAGTCCGGGGGCAGCACATAACTAAAAGGTATTACATGTAACAAATCCACTTGAGACTTAACGAGCGGCTCCTACAGAACAACATAGGACCCTAAACAAGAAAAAGACACAAAGAAAAAGACGAAAAAATTACATTTGTTGCGGTTGTAAGCCGGCAAAGTTGTGTGCCCTCCTCACCTTGTTAGATCCTGGTTATAACATGTCAGGCGGCCGTCAGCACGCGGCATACGGTTTCTTGTGCTCTCCTCACCTTGTTAGATCCTGATTATAACATGTCAGCCGTCGGTCAGCACGCGGCATGCCTCCATTCCGTCGTTCTTTACCGCAGAGACGGTTGTAGACGCGGCGATTTTTTTATTTGTTCGTTCGTTTTTGGTTTCTTTTAGGTTCCAACTCGTTTTCTAGGCGCCGCTCGGTAAGTCTCAATTCGTTTTGTTACTTACCTTTTAGTTATGTGCCCCCCCCCCCCTGGACTAGAATAGATCCGCAAACTCTTCCAAATCGGAATGACCTTCAGGCGCGTTGAACTACATACTCTCCCAGATGGTTAGAATAATGTTTGTCCAAGGATAATTTTGTACAGCTTTCTTGGAAATTTTTTAGTTATTTCCCCAAATGAGTGTAAAATTTTTATAAAATTTTTAAAAGGTAATAAAGGAGCCAGTCCCATTTTTCGATAGTGATTGCCAACACAATACCACATTCGACCATGAACCTTAAGCACTACGACATCCGGCATCTACAGCAGGAATGCACACAAAGTTTTGTGCATTAAATTACTTTAACGGAATTTTTTAACGGAAAATTTTCGTTAAATTTTCGGTATATCGTTAAATTTCGTTAAAAATACAATTAGCTGCAAACCGTTATTACAAACTAAAAAATCGAGGAAGACGTTATATGTTCCATCCAACTTCAACAGATCAACAACTAATTTCCAAGGAGTGGAGTGTAAACACTGCAATGTAACTTAAACATTTATTATCAACAAGGTGTGGACAGTAAAATAATTAAACTTTCGGCAACAAATTATCCTCACGGTTTGAATAACACCAGGTGTGGGATTATCAATCAAGAGAACGGTTCTTAGTGAACTAGTGCCTTCATCGACAAGGCATCTTAAAATGTAAGATTAGGCAGACCACGAAGTTCCTCCCCCTTTTCTGGTTCTTTGCGAAACCGTTTTGTGTGACTGCTACATGAGCGTGTACAGTCTCGATGCCGGAACGAGCCCGCTAAGTACCGAAAGAACTAATGAAAATACAATTAAAGGCCTATCAGTAGAATGTGAAGAGGTTGACGAACGCAAGATTTTCGCGTGTGCATGAGACCAATCGATTTTTTACATCGTCGGAACTCTGACACGACATCGTGTCACACGGTCCCACACGGCCGAAACGGTGTGACACGGTCGTTGACGAATTAACGCTAAGGGAATTGGCTTTCCAAATTTTTGTTATTAGAGCGCGTGCAGCGCAGTCGGTGGGGGTGCAGGATCCTGCACGCATATCCTACACCAGGTTCCTTGTTCGGATTTCCCGCCAGGGCCAACCAACACCCCTCGGTGAATTCGCGGTCGGTCCATTGGTAACAGACTTGTCTAGGAAGAATAAAGCGCTGACTTTTTCATCGGCTGACCACCACAGATGATTTAATACGTGGACATTTACGCATTCAAATCGTCACCAGGACATCCCGTAGAAGCAGAATGCATGGCGCATCCCAGAAGAGATTGAATGACGGCGTTCTCTATCCCTTCACTAACATTTTTCTCGATTCATTTAAAATACGTCCTTCGACTGAACACATTCTCTCCTTTCCGACTACTTTAGGTGGCGAGCAAAGTATTCTTGGAGAAGCAGCGCCAAGTGAGGATAAGCATATCTTAGGCCTATGTTATACTTCGGCGACGCTGTTGTGGGCGACGTCGGCGACAGTGTTAGCCCTGGTTTATAGTTGCACCGCTGCGCAGCGCGGCACCATAGTTGGAATAGGTATCGACCGGGCGGCGCAAAAAAATCGATGTCTATGGCGACCATCAAGCCGCACCGCATGGTGGCGCAAGTGTAAACCAGGCCTTACGCGAGCTCGCGTCGGCGACGGCAGTGTCGGCGACGCGTTGCCGAAGTATAACATAGGCCTTACGAGGAGGTCAGACCACTAACTTTGTGGATTTGTTGACGTGCTTAGAGGCTCGACGAAGAACTTTTCTAGCTCCAATTGCATTATTTCCAAAAATTCAAAGGCGGCATGAGAATAGCATATAAAACATCAAATATTTTTATGAGTTCAATAGTTTTTTTAGAAATAGTCCTAATTGGGTGGATGAGGCCTGCAATATTAGTGAAGGCTAAGGGGAAAATGATAAACCTACTGAGAAAAAGGTCGGATTAAAATTCCGTTAAAATTCTGAAAATTTTCGTTGAGTCGTTAAGCCAGATTTTAACGAAAAATGCCGTTAATTATTTAAATCGTTAGCCGCTAAATGTACACCCCTGATCTACAGGACAATGCTGGCTAATTAGTACATCGTGCACGTACTTTTAGTCGCCACTTCGCGATTATCTCCATTCTTACCAGAACCCATAGTAACATTCACATCGTAGACTGACATCTTCGTCATTAGCTCTCCCACAAAATCAAGTTATGCGGTGCAGTTATAGGGCTCGCATGGTCCCGAAGCGATTGCCTGTGCATGGTATGAAAACTTGCTGCTACTTCGGTAGGTTTAGTCGTGAGACTACGACCAGAGTACTACAGTAATAAGTATGGCGGTATAGTATAAGTAGTACTACAGTAATAAGTAACTCTTTCACAATGCCCGGACCCTATGGTTTGACTACCTTCACAAAGAAAAGCAAGCGCGTTTGCATTGGTGCGCGCACTTCGCTTTGGAGCGCAAAATCTTCGTACCAATTCCTGTTCCGGTTCTGGTGCTTCCAACGGGTTTTTTGGAGATTTCTGCTGCTTAGAGTCAGACTTTGTTACCGAAATTTGCGCTTAGCAGCAATGCCCTAGGCTCTCCTTCTCATTGAGAGGAACTAATAGGATTTGGGTGTCCTAAACGGTCAATAGCTTAGTAATTTATCGCGGTTGTTGCAAGAATGAGCTGCTTTCCCTACGTTCCGGCAACCAAATGGTTCTCTTCGTTCCTGTTTCTGTTTCTTCTCTCGTGATGAGTGCTTGACGATAACGTGCTTAGGCATCGATTCCGGTTTCCATGCCAGCCAGCTCCTCATTCTCCGAACAGCTCCGAATCGCCACCTCTTTATTCAGTTGATTAACTACCTCGAATTACAGGATCCAGAGTAAAATGCTCGAATAAGGCGCTGCGAACGGCCATCATGCGACTGTATCGTCGAGTTGCACTGGCAGCAGTGGCGATATGTTCGCTCCTGTTGGTCGGAAACCTGACGGTGTTCAGGAAAAGCACAGAGAACGGTTCGTATTTACCACATGTCCTAGGTATAGTGTCATTCTACGGTCTACTGTGTAATTTAGAAGAGACCCATTCCGTCTCTGTACCCATCAAGAGTGAAGACGATGTCGACAAGGCGAGATGGAGCGACGTAAGTTGCTTTTAACCTTCCCCTTCAGTTGCCGTAATGTAAAGGAATATGACCACGAGTTACAGTCCTAGTCGATAAGGCCAAGCGTAACACTCGCCACTAAATAGCCAAGGATAGCGACGAGTTGTCCGCCAAGGGTCCAACGAGTCTGCCTACAGTACTCGCGCGATCGTGACGGGACCACGCGACGGCCTACCCGTTGCGTGGTGAAATTATTAGGCGGTGCCGTTGAATAGGATAGCGATGCTAGCTTGCAGGGGAGCGATCGAGGGTTCATTTTCTTTAGGTCGATTTCTTGTCATTACGAGAAAAAACAGTATAGGCCTAGTTCACAAGGCAATGTATAGAACAGATCGACGACCACTCCATGTTGACTCGCGACTAAATAGTCAAGGGTAGCGACGAGTTGTCCGCCAAGGATCGGACGAGTCTGCCCCATCGTACTCGCGCGACCATTGTGGGACCACACGATGCTGTTGAATAGGGGGTCGAGCGTTCTATCCCCTCGTCCCCATGGCCCGCTCACCCTCATCCTCTGGGCTTGCTCGAGAGTCCAGTGGCTGCCTTACGAGATAGTGGAGACGCGGACATTTGCCACGCCTCTGTTTGAAAGGCTGGGGGGGGGGGGAGGGGTAGAACGCCACGAATAGGCCGTCATTCCTCCCTCCGAACACTGTTTTCCCTTTCTTTGTTTTTCTCCTTCTTTCCAAACCATTTTCTTGGAATCTTTCCGGTTTGTCGGCCGGATTGCATAATAAACTCGGAAGAAATCTACAAAGAGAATCAAACATTGAGCAAGTTGAAGCCTGGCAGAAGGGGTGAAGGAGAGGGCATGTATTTGTTTATTGTATGGTATATATGTCCCCATCGTGGACTACAATCGATTTACACATGCGAAGATTTAGTAAAAGAGGAGATGAGTTCCGATTAACCCAGCTAGATGCAGAAATATATTGCAAAGAAACACAGCGTCCTGTAAACCCCAACTCGGGATTCGAACCCTTGATCCCCTCTCTTGCATGTCATCATCGCTATCCGCTCGGCCACCTAGTTGCCACCGCCGTTGTTGCGAAAGATTTATCTAACTGTACCCTGGACATTCTTTCATGAAACCTAACAAATTGTGTCAAACTGCTCAAATACAGGGTGTCTCAAAAAAAGTGTGCACTGTTTGAAAGGTGATAACTTTGTTCACAATAAAAGTACTGGAGATGTTAAGGGTTCGTACGAAAGCGTAGAAAAATAGACATTTTCTGAGATATAAGTGGTATGGATTGCCAGCATGCACTCGTCCGAAACCTTGCATTTTACACTCAATTGATTGTGTTCTGCTCGAATTCTTGCTATAATTTCTCCACAAGTTGCTCGCATCGATTAATTTGTGCTTGGTTGATGGTTTAAAACTTAAAAAACACACTTGGCTTGCGGAAAATGCAAGGTATCCCGAAAATGTGCAGGTACTATTTGAAAGGAATATGCTGGTGAAGCTTTTGAAGATGTTTGAGACTCATATGAAACCACAGGGAAACGAGATTACTGCGGCGTTCAAATAGTCAAGATTGCGCATTGTCCGCACCGAAACCCTGGGTTCCAGACTCGATTGGTTGTGCATGGGTTGAATGCGCAATCTGTCGCAATTATGCTATTAATCGATCTTATTAACCTCCACTGTGCTTTTTTTTACGTTTGGAACTTGACAATCACGTGAAAGGCACATGTCAATGAGTTCGTTGATTCCGCCGATTTATCGCTGTCACTATCGTTCAAATAACGCTCTCCACATATCTGAGCCCATAACAAGAGTCATACCCGGCTCTAGGCGTTGCTTCATGGAGGGCAAGCATAAGCTGAAGTGCTACTGGAAGTTCGAGAATATCGTCGAAGTGCAAGGGCGAATTGCCGCAAAATTGAGTCATGTGTGTGTTCCTCAACAATCAATCGAGTCTAAAATGCAAGGTTTCTGACAGGGTCATGTCGCAGTCTTGACTGTTTCCACGCCACAGACATCCCGTTACCCCTTACTTTCATATCAGTGTCAAACATCTTCAACAGCTTCATTAGCAGCAATCAAATAGTACCTGCATTTTATAGGAGACCATTTTTCGCGTGCTATAGTGTGTTTCTAAGTTTCAAACCTAAAAAGAAGCACAAATCAATCAATACGGCTGCTTTGTGGAGAAATTATAACAAGTATTCAAGCGAAACGCAATCAATCGAGTGTAAAATGCAAGGTTTCAGACGAATGCATGGAGCAATCCCTACCACTTATATCTAAGAAAATTTCTAATTTTCTATGCTTTCGTATGAACTGTTAACTTCTTCAGTACCCTTAATATGAGCAAAATTACCGCCTTTCAAACAGTGTATACATTTTTTGAGACACCCTGTATAGCTATAATTGAAGCACCAAACCTTTTACCTCTGAGCGCAACAATGCTATACCAGACGTCACTTTTGCCTTATCAACCCGCAATGAAAGGCTATGACTTTTGCCATTTTTGACCTATCCAGGTGCCCGCAGGAAATTTGAAAACCACTGCGGTGCTTCCCAGACAAACTCGCCGATACACTTACAACCGGAAAAAACCCGTCCGAGTTGTCCGGGGTGCAACGCCCACAGCCGCGGGATTCAAACATGGTTTTTATTAACCTACACCCTACTATTAACCTATTAACCTTACTACACGCTTTATACGTTGGAGCCAGGGATTAAGGACATTAACGACGCCACGACGCTCTATGGGATTTTCTGTTCATCAGAAGCTCCGCCCTCCCCGACCCTATTTGCGCTGGATAAGCATGCAAGCAAATATCACTAGCTGCAGCGACTGTTTAGCAGAGGGATAGGCAACTCGGTCCCGTAACGATTTCCCTGAATTTCACTCCGAAACTGCGGTGAATAACTCATACGGGTTTCTTCCGGTTGTAAGTTTATCAAACACTCCCAGACAATCCTCTATAGCCGTCCTTAGGTCATTTTGGCAATCTCCACGGGAAGCTCGTTGACCTTCCTTGCAAGTCGGATCTCAACCTTCTTCGGACCACAATATCTTCGCGGTGTGTGGAGTAACAAATTCTTCTAACAGTTTGTTCCAGACGAATGCGTTTACGATCCATCATGTGCGCCACCTCAAATTCTGTTCCGAATACATGCCGAAACATCAACCTCGCCACCGTTCGCCTGTCTAAATGACTTGAGGTATGTGTTGCGGTCCCTATTTGGCTACTCAGGGGTCCCTATTGTTCTACATTGAATAGGGTGTTCGACGGCCAGCATATCAAGAAAGGAGTGAATCTCGTCTCGCTGAACGGTACCACCGGCGATGTGGAATCAACTGCTTCCTTCGACGTAACCGCGTCTGACGGCGATCTGATCAACTGGTTGAGGTATGTTCTTCGAAGATCTATGTGGTACCGCATGTACCGCATGAAACAAGAAGCCTCCTGTCCAGATCGCTCCCATCGTCCTCCATCATACTGGGCGTCTCGTTCGGTGATGTGGCCGAGCGGGTGTCCGCCGACGCACGGGCTGCTCTATCCTCGTTCGGTGCCGTGAGGATCGCTGACTGGCGCGGCTCCTCATCCTATGCAATACTTGGTCAGCATGGCTTGCAAGAACATGCACACGAGCTGGTAAGGACATTTAGCGTTTTTTTTTTGTTTGGACGTGTTCAGGTGTACCTGGAGTCGTAAGATGTTGTTAAGCGCACCGAGGGCCAGATTCATCAACCGCTTACCGCCCTCTAACTGTAAAAACACCGCCGAACCTGTTGATGCAGATGCTGATGAATGTAATATCAGGCGTTTTGATGACATTTTCAGTGTTAGAGGGCGGTAGGCGGTCGATGAATTTGGGCCCTGGTCTTCGGGCTAACATAGCTTCGTGACTTCAAGTTGAAGGACATCTTTGAGAAGTTGAACATGGGCGCTGTCGATTTACATGAATGTCTTAGAAGGAAACGAAAGCGACACGAACGGATACCATGTCTAAAAACACCCTTCCATGCGAAATTGGGTGCAACAAATCCATCCTTTCCTTTCCGCCAGTTTTTTACACCCTTAATGAAGGTTACATCATTCGTGTTGTAATTTTTCAAAATTTTCGAGACCTTACCAAGTTCCCGAATTTAGGTGGTCTCTCAGTCGGGCGATCGGTCTTTCTACAAGATTGAGGGCTGTTTCGACGTACC
>CANDYH010000496.1:0-16660 GCA_947396885.1 Heligmosomoides polygyrus polygyrus | reverse complement strand
CTAATGATAGTTTGCCTCATCATCCACCAAACTGGGCTTGTGGGAGTCGAAGCAGGCGGCGGCTGTTGTGTGAACCTGACCCTCGGTGTATGCGGATTTCCTGCCCAGATCAACCAAGCTTTCCATCCCTCCGGGCAGGAGCATTGGTCCCACCTTGTTTGGAAAGGACAAATCACTGACTTGCCCTTCGACTGACCACTGCAAGCCATTGTATGTCCAGTATGTCCAGTACGAATTCAAACTGCCTTCACATCCCGTTGTTGTAGACTGCTTGCCGCGTCCCGAAAGAGATTGGGTAACGCCGTGTTTATCCTTTTATCATTTTTTTCAACGGTACTCTTCAATTTGTCCAGGAACTTCAGGATCTCATGGCTCCCATGGTGTGATGGGTTCTGGAAAAGAAGCGCAGGGCGGCGAAGACGCGCGGCATGGGGAAAGGATGCAAGTGGCTCTTTGGGGTGTCCTTCCGACCAAGATTGATCTACAAATGGTTGGCTTCTGAAATCCTGCTTAATATCTAATGCTGCCGTTACGATGCTACATTGTTGCTGGGTTGTGTTTTTTCCCTTTTTTGTCGCATGGCCTATTTTGTTTGTTGTCCTTACATAGAGTGCGCGTCCTTGAGACGCAGTTAAATAAATAAATAAATAAATAAACAAATAAATAAATCCATTCTCCGGAACACCTCAACCACTTTACAGTAGAACGTGAGAGGTTCGTGACAGGCCAACTCATAAATTCGCTTTTGTGTGGGTTTGCTCTACAAATAGCTGTGGAGGCCCTGAAGAAGAGCGTAAGTTGATAACATCCGCGGAGAATAGGCTCAGAGGTGATGCCAGTTGAATGTGCTAGAAGGGCCAGAATTTTTGTGTTGGGAGCCAGCTGCAGGCTCATCGAGCTCCAACCGTCCGAAGTCTGCTCTCTTCAGAAAGTTTCCCGACGGGCGAGATAGTATTGGGAATGTTGAGAAGGTAATGCGTGGAATGAAACAGTGTAAAAGCTAGTGCAAAGGTGACTCTGTATACTGATAGGTGAACGTGCTTCACGCTTTTGGGCCGTTCTTGGACCTTCTCATTAACATGAATGTGGAGCTAAAAAAGTTCCTTTTACACTCGTATGAACCTTTTCGCACAAAACAACTCTGCTCAGTCCCCCAAGCTTGAGTTTGTGTTGGCCGAATTTTACGGCCGACAGATTTCAGACCTTTGCTAGTCTAAAAAGTCCGCAGTACTCGCTACAATTGTGTGACAATTGCTCACTAATGCTTGAACAGGGGCGGAGGAGGTGATGGATGAGAAGCACTGGCAAAAACGTGCGAGATCAGACGCCTGGCGTGCCCGTAGAGCAGCAGATGACGCGAATCGAGGGTGCCCGTGGCCACTCTGTCAAAGCGGTGAGGCAAGAACGGGCTTCAGCAGTGTCCTGTTTCAGAAGCCATGGTGGACTTGAATGAGCCGAAGCCGAGCAGCCAGGACGATGCTACGGCGATGGCAGAACTGGTGGGGTTCCTGGAGCCGACAACCCGTGTCGATGTCCGACGGACAGCCCTCGATGTTGTGATCTCGCTCAGCGGAGCTTTGGACGGCTCGGCTGGGCGACTCTTCATGAGCAACGGCTGTGCAATGGGGACGGTGAGTTCACGGCTCTTGAAGCGTTTCCCAGAGAGCTCCTGCCTTTGCAGGCGATCTGCAAGTTGTGCGAGAGCACACTGTCCGACAGGTCCCACACACTGACCGCGCTCACCAACTTCTCCTCGACGTCCGCTGAGGTGGCGGACTTCATCCTGAAGATGTCGAAGTGCACGCAGTTGGCCTACGACTACTGCCGAGCCGGTGCGGCACTCGCGAACGTGTCCGCTCGGCTGCTCACGAATCTCTCCAGACACTTCCCCGACCGTGTGGATGAGCAGCTCACGCGACACGACCCAGATGCACTCGTTGTTCTTGCGGGTGAGTGCCCTTCCCGACCGATTTCTTCTCAGTAGAGGCAGTGGAGACTTAGAAGTTCTCCGCGGGTGGACCCGTTTGTTAAATGGTCGTAAATTCTCGTGGCCGCCGTCGTTGATAGTGAACGTTCGAGGTGTTCTTTTGGGGTCTTTATCAGACACGGGTGCTACTTGGTCATCGAGTGGTCGAAAATATCCCTCGACACCTCCCGACACCGAGAGTGATGCTCGCAATGTACCACTGCCAGATGATAGTGCGCTTGCCGCAAGTAATTACATCAAACTGTTAAAGTGACTGCTGCGCCTCGTGTCGGAAAAACGAGTTGACTGATAACAGCCTTCCCGTCGGTTCCATGCACATGTAACACTTAGTGGCCAGCGTCTGCGGGCGTGAGATACAGCTCTCTAGTGTAGACACTCGGGTGGAAAGTGAACTCGCGAGGTGTCGCTGCAAACTGGACAGACCTCGAGAGTCGCTCGCCGGCGCCGGATAGGCTTGTTGAGCTCAGCAAATGCAACGCGTGTTGAAGGTAGCAATTCTTCCCAGAACCTGGAGGCGTCGCTGAAGGTCGCACCTCTAGGAGTAAACCGACGTCGTTTGACGAGACTCCGAAGAATGTGTGGCTAGCATGCACCTCGATTCTCTGCCCCTGGAAACCACCCGTTTCACGGAATGCGATGCTTCATGACATTCCATCTTCGACTCAATTCTTAGGGCGACCCATTCATAGTCCGCGACGGGGCCGTCAGGAACGACTGGGCGACCCACGCAAAGTTTACGAATCGATTAGTAGTGAATGTGTGCCTGAACGATTCGATATCTATGCTTTCTCGGGCGACCAATCGTTCCCGTCGCTGACTATGAAGAGTCCCTTACGCGGCTTCAGCGGTAACTCGAAGCTGCAGTTTTTTCGGACGAGGCTTCGCTGCAGGCGCTTCCTAAGCCGTTCTTGCAGCCACCTCTTCAAGTTACAGCAATTATGTTTCCCCGAAGGCTAAATTGGCCGTTGCCCGCCTGCCTTGGACTATGTACTTCTTCGAGAATTGCTCTACCGAGTATCAGCTCGAGCACTCGAGCACTTCCTAAGTTTCTCGGCCTCTGAAGAATATGGCCGCGCCGAGGCGTCGGCCGAATATATTTGATGTATGCAAAGCTGCTAGTGCCGGCCATCTGTGCTTCCTTGAGAAGCATGTTGTTCTGGAAATGTTCCTCATGTATGTCCACGCGAAATACTCTAGCGGCAGGTGTTTGGTTATCACGAGGAAAGCCAGGATCTACGTCTTCTTCAAATATTTGCAAATGGAACTAATTGGATTCAAAATGAAGACATTGCTTTCAAGAGTGCTAAAAACTCGGTTTTTTCGCCTTTGGTTCCAAGTTAGGAAATCGGAAGTCCTCGTTCATAGTTCTTAACCTTTTTGGGCACTACATCACGAGTCTGTGAAAGAGCTAGCATTAATAAAATTTAGGTCTGTGAAACGAATATGAAAAAATGGACCACCGTGTATGTGAACATTTTCTATGCCAGGTATATGGCGTGTCGAGATGATCGTTGCCATTCTATTAAACGGCCGTATTGCTTCTAAATGAAACGGGGATACACTCCCACTGGATGGAGTACGTCCAACAGTATCTTTGGTCTGGCACTGTTGAACAGCCTATTCATGAGCAGTCAGTGTAATCCATTCCGTGTCTATGAAAGCTGCCGTCTCAGTCTGCTTCTATTCACGTCTGGACAAACGTATGAAAAAATCGGGTGCATAAAGAGTTGTCCACATTTTTAGAGCTTACGGGTTTTCCAAGAAAAACAGAAGAGGTCGGTAATAACCAGTAATAACCAGTTCCTTTGTAGGATGCGCGGCGCATTCCTCTCTAGTGGATGTCGAAGAGGCAGTTATTTTCTCAGAGGACTTACCAGACGCTGTTCCCGTTCCTCCTGAGATTCAGGCGCCTTTAGCCATCCACAGGTTTCTCGCCGTCGATTTGATAGTGTAGTGGCGGAGGTTATACGCGACGGTGGGTGACAGTCGCCCTCCGCGGTGATTTATGTGCTCGTTAGCGGAGTTATATGATATAGGTCGGCTTTGATAGCGCATATCGTGTCCGTTACGCCATCTCGGTGTACATGCCCCGGCGATGAGCTTTTTCGGAGCGAGCGCTTCGCCGGTCCATCCTTCTGCACATCGGCGCACGAGCGGATCGACGGACGCAGACAGTTGCGATGTTGAATGCTCATTTCTCATGACAATCGCGGAGTTTTTCGCGGGGGCCGCCACTTCTTGTACTCGTCAATCACCGGCGATCATGTTCGCACTACAACAAATCATGGAATTTGTCGTGATTGACATAGCGCCTTGCGAGTCGACGTCAGCCGCGACCGGCGGAACAGGAGCAGCGTCGGCGGCGGCGGAAGACGGCGATCGGCGACGGGGGCGCTGCCGGAAGAAAAACTCCTCGACCCCGTCGCCGGGAGACTGTCCATCCCTTTCAGGGCACTGCTCGCTGACGACCGACGGACGAAACAACGTAGACGTCTCCGCTTCATTTCGCTAATCGAATCATTGCGTTTGCAGTGTGACGTGTTGACGCGTATTGTGCGGGGTGTTGGAGGTGCTAGTGATTCCTTCGCACTCCATTACCCGAGGGTACTGTAGTCACGACCGTTCTCTGGCCGGAGGGCACGCGCTCTCCGTGCGAGCCGCGAACGCCTACGAAACCTACGACATTCTAATCGAGTGGTCCTCTCGATGGAACCAACATCAATCCGTTAAATTCCAAGGTGTCAAGCTTGGTGTTTTGTCCACTTCTACCACCCCCCCCCCCCCTCCTACAGAGGTTCATTCTGCCACGCCACGCCGTGCACGGGACCTCCTCAGGTTTGCTGTGCAGATAGGGATTGCTGTCGTCATGTCGAGATTTTTATAAACTCCAGTATGAAGGCGGATGGTATTAGTCCGAGCAATCGCTTGAACACTAAATGAGTTCGAGCTAAATTTATCACGGCGGATTTTTTCAGCACTACGGAATGCGTCTGCTGAACGTGCAACGGAGAGCGCAGTTGTCCTTGAATCCTCTTTTTCCAAAGTTCTTCGTTCTGCCAGCGCTTTGGATTTGTCACACCCTGCAGGATCAGAAAAGATCGAGAGGAGTTCCACTACACACGTGTTTTCAAACACCGCATACCAACAGCTAAAAAGCTGCTGCTTAGAACAAGAGGCTCTAGGAGATATGATGCTACGCCTTGACGCTCTAAGATGTAATCATCCTCGCCTCAGTAAGTGTATTTTAGCAGCTGTATTCCAATATGCTGCGCAGGCACAGTCTCTTGTCTATAGCCTTAGTCGATCTACAGTCCGAGTCCCGGCCAGGCTAACCAAGTTTTCCGTCTTTTCCGAGTCGGTGAGTAGGTACTGTGCTTGCCTGGGAAAATAAATCTGATACATTCATCGGCTGACTACCACGATTCATTGCGCAGGCCAAATACAGATCCAAACCGCTTCCGCGATATCCCGCAAGAGCTGAAGGACTGCCACATCCAACATATGATTAAGGCCGAGCTTTATTCTCCATTCTTTCCTGTTGTTTCTCTAGCACGTGACAAAGTGTTTGTTAATGCTCCTGTTCACTTGCTAGTCACTTGAGGCCGAGTCAGTAGATGAAGTTCACTTCCTTGCAAAGGTGTTTCACTAAGCCAACTAGGAGACGATGTTGGTGAATCGTGTTTAATGGCGTGAGAGTGTTGTTAAGTCTAAACGGTAATCATCATCATCATCATTTTCAGTAGCGTTTGTCCCGCTTGGTGGCGGGGTCCGCTCTTCTGGTGTGGTGACGCCATTTCTCCCGATCAAATGCTTGATCGGGATGCACACCAGCTATCTTCAAGTCCAAGTGCAACGTGTCTAGCCAACGTTGATTCGGGCGTCCTCTGGGCCGTTTTCCCGGGACTTCAAGATTCAGGCCAATCTTACAGACGGTGTCGTCGTTAGCGCGAAGGACGTGGCCATACCATCGTAGACGAGCTTCGCGCAACTTGTCGGCTATCGGGACGACACCGAACCTCTGTCGGTTGGTCTAAACGGTAATATTACGGTAATATCCTGGTTGGTGGTGCAACGAAAATGTGGATCGATGGAGTGACGGATGACATCCTATTCTTAACAGTTAGAGCGGCGAGTTCGAGTTTCTGATGGAAGAGACTGAGGAAGAACCCCTCATCCTTGTGACACTTTGTATTCTTGCATAGATGCAACATTTGCACGCGAAACCTCTCATTAATATAAGCTTCCTCATTTTCACAAGAACGGAATGAGATTGTTTTTGTGTTTGTGCCTTCTCGCCACTTCTACCTCTTCAGGCATCTTTTCGTCACATTCTGACGATTCGACCTCGTCGCTCGTCGGCTACACTCTCGTCAATCTATCGACCTTGTCGTCGGTTAGACATCGGTTAGTGGACTCGAAGTTGCTCAGCAAAATCTGCCCACTGACGACTGTTGACGAGAAGAAGGAGATGGCCGCCGATATACTTCGGAACCTGGCTTTCGAAGACGGTGAGTTGCGTAGGATTGTATCTAGTTTACGAGGCTTCCCCTGACCGGTGTTGCCTTCCGGTATGAATTGCGTAAGGCACGTAGACATTTAACGGTCCTGTGGGGCTCCCCTTTAGTTTCTTGGCAAAGTGGTGCTGGCCCTGTTTTTGCTCCGAGACCCTCTTCAAGACCTCTCACCATTCAATGAGAAACATTACCAGGACTTTCATGAATTCGGATTGACGAACAAGGAGACGACAAAACCTCGCTGCATTTACACTTACGATGCCTTTCACTTGTCGCTGTCAAGCACCTACCATGTGGTCATTTAATGGTGAAAACTAGTTCCAGCAGCACTCGGAGAGCAACGACGACGGCGTGCCGCGCTCTTCAGAGCGACTTCGGTAGTAACCTGATGCAGAAGCAATTGAGTCGGAAATCTTTGTCCAGCCGCCACCGCCAGAGCTTCGGAACTGATCGCTAAGCAAGTGTTTGTCGCCGAGAACAGTGGAGGTCAGCGCCGAAAGTGGCGGGCGAGTGCCCAAGACCGACTCCCGTCTAATCGGACAAGCTTTTATGTGGCGGCGACGATCAGCGGGTGGTAGCGAGTCGACTCCGCTCGAGTGCTACCTGTCGGTCAGCTCCCGCGAAGCCGGTCGACGGCGGCGCTCGAACTCCGTTGTTCCCCAGCCCGTGACAGCTTCGTCCCTCCGCACTCGGGCGCCCGACCGTCCGCGTTCCTTGCACTGTATCATGCGAGCGCCGGCCTGGTACTGGTTTATGACTGCGTTAACACGCGTGGCGAGAAAATTGGAAGGACAAGACGGGAGAGAGATAGCGGCGCGGGCGACAGCTTCGCTGCGCGCGCTCGCACGCGCTCAGCCGCCGGCCGGCTGCGGGTTTTTCGCCGCACCGTCCTTGTTGTGTTCCAGCCTCGCGATTCTGTCAGCGATCCCTTTGAGAAGGAGCCGACTGTGGCGCGTGCTTCGTCGTGGCGTGAGTAGTCATGATAGATGGGTCCGCGACGTCGCGCTGACACTCCACGCTCCTGCTGTGGGTTTTGTGGTCGTGCGAAAACCCACGCCGCCTCCGTGACGGTCCCTTATGCGGTCGCCCGATCCTGCACAGTTGTGAGGTGGAGCGCCAGGGCGGCCGACAGCAGCAGCTTCTGCCCTGGAGTGTGTTTGCGTGTGTGTTTGCGCGGCGACCGCTCTCTTGACCTCAGCTTAATCCGACATCCGATACAACCGTGTCCGACAAGAGGAGCCTTTGACTGTGATCGACGCTTAAGTGCCCTCAAACATACACACAGGCTACCACTCCGCAGTTCTGGGGTTTCTCACGGCGAATCGGAAGGCACGCCTTGTGCTGCGGAGAAGTATAAATCCAGCGGATGCAGTCTGCTGGTAAGGTTCCTAATTTTGATTTTAATAGGGAGAACACTTTAACGGAGCTCACTGGCGCGTATTTGATCTTGAAGATGTAGTCTGCGATCGATGCCTCCTCCGATTGCGTTACCACGTTCCAAATCTACTGAACAGTAAAGTACAATTCACGAAAAACGTCACAAGGCGGCATCGCTACGTTTTCTGTTCAGCGGAAACTTTCCCATGTGGTCGATAGTCGACGAAAAGTCAATCTAGAAACTGTGCACATCGCCCCGCTATACATCTTTCCCGTCAGGCTGTTGGCGCACCACGCAGGACTATCACTGACTTCTGTCACATCCCGCTACTTCAACGTACGCATCTAGCAGTGATTGCGTGTGGACGCGAGGAGGCTACCTTTTATGCTCAGGGGTGGTTGGATCGGTTTTGCAACTGTTTGGGAAGAAGCGACACGGAGTTGAACTTCGGGATTGTTTTGCGTCTCGCTGAGTAGTCGGACTCATCTGCCAACTCTATGGTTTTGAAAGGCTTTGAAGTATGAGGAAGCTGTTGTTCGTTTTGTAGCCCTTTAAAGACGCCCTTGCGTAGTTTTTCGAGTTTTTCGGAGAATATGGTTTTGCGAGGTTTCCTTCCGGCTGCGTGGTCTTTTTCCAAGCGCATCCTCTCAGCGGACTATCGTCCTAGGCTGTAAACACTCCTGAGTAGCCATAAGATTCCGTACTTCAAGCATGAAGCTCAACTTGTTGCTGACGTTCTACTGTCGTTCTTCTGGTGAGGTCATTTCCGATCTTGAATGCTTTTCATGTCGAAATCTATAACGAAGTTGTACGAGTTGTGGCCGAAGACCATGACATTGCAATCCGCAGAGCTTTACGAACGCTCCTGCACTGAGAAGCATAACGAGTTTTTGTGTTCTATGAGGAAGGGTTGCTCTGCATACACACTCTTCTCAGTCCCCACTCATACTGTTCTGGAAGACTGCAGTTGTTGTAGAAGCATGCCCTTGCATGCTGAAATCTCGAGCTCAGTGCTTTTGCGCGGCGAAGTTGCTAGAGAGAACTTGTATTGGGCTGATCTCTCGGCTACTCTTAGACGCACGTTGCCTCGCCTTCAGAAAGGCGCGCGCTGTGAGGGATGAAAGCCTCGAAGCATCAGGCCATTTCCTCCTAAAAGTCCATTTTATTAGGTCTCGAGGAGCTGTGTAGGTGTAGTTGAGGGAGATTCGATAGAAGGATATTTGCGCGTTTTCGGCATGTTCTGCTGTGCATTGGACCCGCTCCCGCGCGGAAAGAATGCTAAAGACGTAGAAGGTTGTTGCAGGAGCCAATATTGATGTAATGATGTCCACCTGTGAACTTGATAGCTGTTTCCTTACCAACCAGTTATTCGTGCTTGACGCTCTAATGCTGAGACGTTTAATGAGGTCGGGTGCAAAGGCCTTCAGTACACGACTATTAGGTTGATACAAAAGCTCTCAGAAATTTGCACATTTTAGAGGAATTTTTGGGCCACTATGAGCAACAGTACGAGCATGAGAAGAACACTTCGGCAGATGAGAGAAGCACCTGCAAAGCCGTCCCCAGAATTCACTTTACTCTTGTTCCTAGCAAGCATTTTATGTTCGAATTTTTTTCCGCAGCGTCACGCTAATCCCGTTCATGTCCTTCCTCATACCTAAGCACTTATGCCTAAAATGGCAGAGTTCGACAGTGAGTTCGGTTACGTTCTAATGCGTGGTCTTCCGCTTATAATGAAAGCTCATATTGGTGACTATTTCATCGATACTTTGGACACCCGGCGAAGATGGATTTTAGGAGCAAGGCGGAAACGGATTCACATCAAAATGGTCTCGTACCGTCAGCCGCTATTGATGTTATCAAGGCAACTTTAACTGATTGAACTGGCGAGCTCTGCAACTGCGGTCGATTGATATGCAAGCATTCACTCATTGCGACATGCATCGCTAGGGAGAAATGGCTCTCCCTCCCCTTGGACCTTAACGCACCCAGGGGCCTGCCGGTATACTCACCACTCACCAGCACTCAGAGAACCATGCTCGAATATCCACGTGATGGCCAGTGGACCAGTACATTAGTCAAATATTCAACTCGATTTCAATTAAATTAACCATTAAATAAAAAACCTAAAAGTCGTCCTCAAACTCGGCGTGCTCATAAAGAATATGGTGCAGCGCCTTGATGGACTGCTCAGGGCGTAAATTCTTTTACACACATTCACATTTGAAGGCTGCTAAGAGTTACAGGTAGACAGCAGATGATTGCGTGCAGAAAAATACCACGCTAGACCACACATCGAAAGGTCGACGAAGGCTGGATTGGAAAAAGTTGGAGTTGGAAATATGGCTGGACTATCGTCACTCGCCTCCATAATCTGCAGGCCCTGCCTTCTTTAACTACCACGCTTTATCCAGCATTCAGCTCCATTCGAACGGCGTATACTTCGTGATCTGCATGTGTTCTGCAAGACGCAGTCTTCTATGTCTTCTGGAGCAAAGAAATCCACGACCAAGTAGCAAGTTGGCAGAGGTCTAGCGATGTTAGCGGGCCTATTTCGGACAGCTATTTGTTTAAATTTGGTGAAATAAAACACTTTGTGTCCCAAGTGTCCGGGAATTTATGTAGCCATTGCTGCCGGCCGCCCCAGCGGCGCCGCCGAGCTCCCGCCGCGCTCGGCGCTGGCTGCAAGCTCGTCGTTCCTGCCCTTGGTAAAGGGCAGGGCCGCGGCATTGCCGCAGAAGTGTGCGGGGACCTTTATTCTTTTCGTATCATCATTTTCAGACCTATTTGTGTGCAAAAACAACCGTATTTCGCATCTTATGCGTGCAACGATACCAAATTTTATGCAGAATCTGTGCGTTAGACCTGAAGAAGGACCTGAGTCCCGAAACTTTGGCTACAAATTATCATCATCTAATTCGTAGCTTAAAAAGTCGATTTTGTAAAAAAAAAAGAGGCTCAGTGTGCCAGTGATGCTGAGAATTTCAACGTTTTGTGGCCTTCCAATGTGCGTCTCTCGAATCCCTCATTAAAGTAGAATCCCCTTGAAGTATAAGAAATTGGTTGATAGCTTCGAAAAGACCGTGCTTCGTTGCGAACGACAACAACTATGGAGCTTTGTATGTACGGCACATCTCCACTTCAGAATAAGTTCAGAAGTCGCTATCAGTTCACTCCAAGTTCTCATAGTGGTGCAGTAGTTTTCCTTGTAATTGGCTCGCACGAACTTGATTCCATTTCGTTTCCGCTGCCTTTTCTAAAAGCCGAACACAGGAATCTTATGTCGCTTCCAGCCAAAAACTTAGGAAAATGAAGGGTTCCTACGCAGCCGTCTAGGCGCCCTCACACCTTCAACTTCCAGTGTCGATTCTTCATAAGTCCATTCATTGTTGTAGTCAACTCAGATATGCAGTACATTTTTACGTTTAGTATGAGCAGCGCCTATCTTTGCAGGTTGCATCCATTTTTCAAGCCAGCAAGCGCGCAAAGCCAAAGAACTTCGCACAAGTCTGATACCGATTCGCCGACCCGTGAGGGTTTGACCACATGTTGGCGTCGATCTGGCGTGCGTCGGCTCCTTCTACCGACTGCGCCACACGCAATCAATTGAAGGCCTAATTTTGTGCGACATTGCGAAGTGCACGGCTGTTTGTCGAAGTCGATCCTCTTCTG
The DNA here is from genome assembly GCA_947396885.1 of Heligmosomoides polygyrus polygyrus. Classification (NCBI taxonomy): domain Eukaryota; kingdom Metazoa; phylum Nematoda; class Chromadorea; order Rhabditida; family Heligmosomidae; genus Heligmosomoides; species Heligmosomoides polygyrus. Next base: position 5,109 of record CANDYH010000496.1, on the reverse strand, counting down.
GTAGATCACACTTGCCAAGCTCTTCCGCGTGCGTGAGGGCGCGAATCGTAGCTGAGCAGCGCAGCCCTTCGGTGGCTGTACATTGTTTGTTCGCCGTACGTATGCGCTGCGTAGGTAAATACTTCTGATGTGATTGCGGCCTTTATCACCGCTTCTGGTCGCCGCGACGCTGCGCTTGGTCTTGGCCCCTATCACCGTCGTCGCCGCTGCGGCTATCAGCGACGCGGTCACCCGCGAACTGCCCTTGCCCGCGAGTCCGGCGACGCCTGGCGCCCGGACCCCGCGACGCGCTCTTTGATTGCGTGTGAAATTTCGCAGAGAAGCTGTAAATCGAATTCCAGTGGTGTAGAAGGTCGCAGGGCGGCGACGGCGAGGAGAGTCGCTGTCGTGCGAACTCCTGCTGCTACCGTAGCCGCCGGTGCTCCTGGCCGTCGTTTTTAGGGAGTGCGCGCCGTCGCCAGCGATTGTTTTCGTTGTAAATGTCCGTCGTACTTGTGAGGTCATCGTCTATGCTAATTAGCACGAACAGCCTTACGAGCGCCTCGACCCGCGACAGTTGCAGCCGTCGATCACCGCTGACCGCAGCCGCCGCGGGTCAGCCGACAGCTACTCCGTACAACGCGTGTATCCGAGGCTCGAACACGACGTGTCGGCGGCCCGCCGGGCTGAGCCGTGTAAAAACTCGCAGCCCGTCGGCGAACCTCGTCGCGGGTCCCAGTTCTGGTTCGTACCGTAGCCGCGGTGGCCGGCTCCGCCACGGGTAATTATTTGGACAAATGGCTAAGGCAACGCGAGTGATTCGTTGTTATTCCACTCGCGTCGGTTAAATGCTAATTATCTTCTCACTTGTTTCCATGCCGGTGTCGCAATGGCATTAGGGCGAGCGCGGGCGGAAAGAGCGTGCGAGTCGCGGACGGCGCCGGGTCTCGCGCGGTCCGTCCAATTTGGCGCCCCAACTTGTGGAATTGAGCACAATTAGGGAAGCAATGAGCTCCCTACAAGACCCCAAGGAGCGGGCGCCGACGCACCACAGTTCGGAATCTGCTGGGTGGTCTATCAATGGCAGAACTTAACCAGCAGTTGTCGGAGAGACGAGTGTGCCAACATAATTTCCTCATGAAAGCGAAGGTATTGTTCGCTGTTCATACCTGAACACATTGCGCCAAGTCGCGCACACTTCATGGGAAGCGGTGCAGGGTCACGTCAAAGAGGCCTTTGACAGGAAGTAGAAGGTCACTGTTTTGGGGTTGGATAAAAGCTCATCAAAGCGTGGTCGAGGGGAAGTGAACCGACGACCCACCTTCTTCAGCGGATTCTGTAGATTGTGTTTAATGAATTGCCGACTGGTGATCATGCTAATGACCACAACGCTATGCTGTAAAGAAGTGGTGTCCCTTCCATGATCCTTAAGCTAGCGTGAAGCGAGCGTTTACTGACGAAATTACCTGCTGTATGGGTCCACGTCCCCATAGGACAGCGGTACTGCAACAGGCTACAGCTTGAGAATGGCTCAAAGCTTTCAGGGGTAACATCTCAACTACTTCTTGAGGACGCGGTTTTCACTGCTATTCAACAGACGAAATCCTGTGGGCGATAATGCAACATAGTCATTAAGGGATCGTTGAGAGCAGCACCACGGTGCGACGCGATGGCATGATATGTATCTATATCGATATCAAAAAATCGAATAAGCGAATAATCGATATGGGAGAGTACTATTTATTTATTTATTTATGCGCCCATAGAGAGCACGCTAAATTTAAGTGATCCATGGCTCAAAAACAAGCGAAAGAACGCAAGTCACGAAAAGGAAGGGAAACGATTAAACTAGTTAGACAAACGAACCGACCGAACAAAATAGCAATTAAAATCGTGGAATGTTAAGATAATGCTATTCATGCGCTTAAAACAAGTTGGCAGATGAAGGAGATTACTCGGCAAATGGACCGAATCGGTTCAAGTGTCCTAATGCGATCACCTTTAGCTACGATTTTTTTTCGTGGTTTCCCGGGAACGACGTTAGAATATCGTCCATGATTTGACAAAACGTTTCTGTCGTGTAAGCTGAGTCCAGGCAAAAGATGATATTACGTCGCGTCGCGCCGCGATGGAGCTCTGGACGTCCCCTAATACACGCCGAGGAGGATCGTTTAGACATTGATGTTACGGGAAGTTCGTCTCAGAGATTCATTCTGGGTATAAGCGCGATATTGCCGTTTTCTCGGAAGCAGAGCTGTACCCAAAAGGTGGACAAACAATTGGGGGGGGGGGTAACTTGCCGTCAGCTGAGGAAAGACTCAGAATGGTTTTTACCGGCTGAGGTAGGCAATCCCCATCTCAATCAACCAATCCTATACAGATGAAACTTTGGAGCGGGGGTACTCTCCGACGAGGGGATGCGTCACGTGCCGCTCGTTCAACATATAGAGCCGCAGAAAGCAGCTAACTTTACACTTCACCTAAAATCAAATCGTCTTTAAAACTCCTTGATATCATAGCGGATTTATAGCCCTCTGTACCGCGAAACCATTGCTTGATTTATTCGGTCCTTCTCGGATCCTTATGCGTGCCGACACTGCTCATTACTGCTGAGTTCATTCCATTTTTTCACCCGTTCTACACGCCCAAGTTTTGTTGTCAATTACCTGACGTTTTATCGATTCGTTCGTTTCAACGAAAATTCCTCCAATTTCATTGGTGGGGAAGAGATAACTAACAGCCATTCCAGTCAATGTCTCGTTGTACTTGCCTTTGCAGGAAACTTCTTTAGAACAAGTTTCCTTCAAAAGCAAGTACAACGAGGCATTCACTAGAACGGCGTTTAAGGTCTCTCTGAGTTTCATAAGTAAGTTCAGTAAGTAAGTTCTTCTACTGAGGAGCACTTTTTCAACAGGTTCATCTAAGGGTTTGTTAGTACCAAGACAGTAGACGTAACAGCATTTTTTTGAAATAGTTCCAGTCGTTTGTGGGCACATCATTCGCTCGATTGGACGTCCGTAAAGTGAACGGCGTATATGAGTAGCACAATCATAATAAGACCCTAAGAAGGGCTTACGCTGAGGGAGCTTCAGAACATCGAAATGTTGGATCACAGAGCTCAGCAGCCCATCATTTTTAAGCAGTTTTGAGAATGGATGAAGTGCGTCCATGCGCGAAGACGACAGTCCTTCCGGCAGCGGCTGATCTTCAGAGCTCGTCCACTTGGTGAGCGCATAGGTACGTACCCGTATGCACCTCGAGGACCACACGGTGCTGTCGAGGTGCGCGCGCGTCACCCCGGAGAGAGCCGCTTTCTCTCAGACGAAGCACCTGTCGTGTGTGTGGCACATAATATCTCATCGAGGCGCAAACACTGCTGTTCTTCTTCTCACTTGACGACCGACCGACTACCGTAGTGTGCGAGCGGGAGCTCCGGGCGCGAGCTGGAGCGGCGACGGCGACGGTCGTGGCTGGCGATTGTCTCGATCCGCTCACAACTCCACTCGCCCCGGCTGTTGATCGTCGACACTTGTTCATTATTCCGCCGACCGCATTGTGCGTGCTCGTCACCGGTCGACGGTCCGCCGGCGAAAACACCTCCGGGCTGCAGCGGTCCGCGGCTCACAGGACCGCCACCGGCGGCGGACGGCATTCGGGCGACATGTGTGTTTATGCGTCTCGCCATGTGTCGCGCTCGGCCGCTGCGTGCGTCTGATTATGGTCGCGCCACGTCAAGTGCCACTGGAGAGCGTCGTTATGATGTGTCGACTAGGCAAGCCTCGCCCTCATTGCATCATTAGAAGATGATACAAGGTTAGAGATAGGCACCCGGAGCCGGCTGATTGCCGCAGCCGTCGTTGGCTGGCCGCTGCCCTCCGACGGTGCACTCTGCGTTTTTGAAGAAACGCATGAAGGGTGGTTCTTGAAACGACAGCATGCCTAATCACTGCCACAGCTTACGCCCACTTCTCAGGGGTCTGACAGAAGAACTTTGGTATGAAACGCTTTGAAAATTTCTCGAAGCAAAAACAATGAGTCGAGAGGAAGTTCAGGTGAAAGGAGACCAAATGAGTTGGTGTACGCCAAACCCTCCGTGCCCCATATCGTCCCTCCCTGCCTCGCCGGTCTCCTGCCTTATATTCACAAAGGAACTGGTGCTTATATACACAGGACATAAACAGAGCAGTTTCGTGTTCGATGTACCGTTCGAGTCATCAAGGACTTCCGTCACTTCTAAGCTAAATACTTTTACACACGTAATTTTGGAAAAAAATAGCTGAAACAGTGGATTTTTGTTTTATTCTTGCGTGCACAGGGACAAGCTCAGTGCGCTCCTGAACGAACTGCGGGATCGTCGACAAATCCTCTGTAGGACGTGCCGTGCCTTCAGCTTCCGTGGCATATCACGGGGGAATGTATGCGTATTGTGCCCTTACAGTTGCCTTCGGTTGCTAGCACAATTCAGCGCCTAATAATTCCCATGGATGAACGGTGTCAGTTAGTCCAACTCACAGATTTTCCAAGTTTTAAAATACGAGTAGCGTTGGTGACCCCGGGCATTTTTTGAAAAACTGTTTAGACGGTGTTATATATATATATATATATAGTGGAAAGTGGGACATCAGTCTTCAATCCAACGAAAAAGAAAGATATAGACCTTCTAGAAAGCATTCAGAATAGTTTCACTAGGAAGCTTATGATGAGGTGCTTCTCAGTAGATTATAGTTCTATACCAAATGGTACTCAACGAGCTTCACTGTTTGGTCTTTCTTCGCTAAAGAAGAGAAGAAAAATTGCTGATTTTGTCATGTTATACAAAATTGTTGCAAATAAGGCTTCCATTGACACAAATAAATTCCTTGACGGGATGTTGACAAGATCCGTGAGAGGAAAGTTGAAACTGCGAGTCTCAATTGCTAGATCGCGAATCAGATCAGATTTCTTAACCTATCGCATTCTCAAGGAATTCAACCTGCTACTGGGCAAGTATGAAGATTTAGAGAGGCTCTCTGCTCAAGCCTGTAGAATGTTTGTCAAAGATTGAATGCCAAACACTCAAGAAATGATCCCTGTGGTTTGTTATTTACTTGACTTGTGTTCGAGTAGTCAATTTGTGATGTTTTGTTCGTT
>CANDYH010000495.1:0-17549 GCA_947396885.1 Heligmosomoides polygyrus polygyrus | reverse complement strand
TAAACAATAAGGGATGACGGCCTGCCTTGGTCAATCCGTTCCTCTCCCCCTACCCCTTCCCTAGAAGTTGCACTTCCTTACGTTCATCGAAATCGCTTCATCTGGAAGCAAGAGCAACAATCGCTGGACGTATATATGTAGAGAGAAATTCGGAGAAGAAATAGTGTAATAAAAGACCTCGCGCTGTTCTTCGGCATCGAATGTCGTCGAAAACCCTTTTTTTTTTGAAGTAGTGCACTTCGGTGAATATCGCTGTTGCGAGTGACACTGTAAAGCCCCTTGCGTGGTGGCTGGTGTGGCTGCGACCAATGCGCAACTACCGTCAACTTACCGGCGCCGCATCCTCCATCGCGATCTTCGTGATTCAGAAGTGCTGGTAAGTTTCAGGCAAGGAGCCGGTCAGTTAATTTGTGGTAGAGATTTACTGACTCTTTCGTTTATGGATCCGCACCCACGTTGTCGTGCCCCGGGTTGCTCGCCACTGGCTTCGGTAACAGTGGTCGAGACCCGAGGCCACGTGTGCGGCAGTATCGGTGGGATTTACAGCACGCTTGTGCTCTTCTTTCCAGCCAGGCGGCACCAACTACATAGGGCCCTGCTGCCCCAGCCGAACTATGTAGAGGAACTGCAATGGTACTTACCATTAGCTCCCGAGAGCTCTACGACTCTGCGCCTACGCCCACGCACGTCTCTGCGCCTTCTCTTCTCCTCATAGTATGAGTACGAGTCACGCAACCTGCCCATCTACACTCACTGGGGAAATTCCACACAACGGCCTGCCTGGGCGCGGCGAGGTTCTGCCTGGGGCGTGTGCCCACGAGGCGGTGCTCCTCGCTTCGCACCTGCGGTTAACTCTTCCCGGCGTCCATGCCAGGTACGTTCCTCATCCTCGTCGTGACTGCTCTCCTCCTCGACGTTGCTGCGGTTGACTCGGCGCGCACCGGAATCCTTGACGTCCAGCGGATGGTGAAGAGAGGACGGCGGACAGACACGACCGTCCGGGACTGCGGTAGACAGGAGACTGAAGCCCGCGCGCGCGGCGTTCATACTTCGTCGCATCGGATCGATGCTGCGTATTCGACGGCTTGCGCGGTGGGACCAAGAGGGCGCAGAGACCCTGCGTCCTTGGAGTGTCGTGGCGAAAGTCACCACACAGGTGATCAGTGAGGATCCACCTTAAGATCGTCCTGCAGCATGTCCAAATACAACTTCTGATGCGTCCCTACTCTCAACGGGATGGTCACCATTCTTCGACTTCCAGTAGGAATAAAAAAAGGATCAAGATAGGTATTAGTCAGTCCCCTTGCAGAATGTGCCATGCATTTTTCTTTCACGGGATAACGTAGAGACAATTTTAAGGCGCATTTCGCCTGGCCTATGAATTTATTCGTGGTGGCGAGCCGATGGACAAATCAGTGTTTTGTCCTTTCCAAACAACTTCGGTACCAATTCCCTCAACTCCGGAGGGATGGAAGGCTTGGCGGGAAATCCGAACCAAAATGTGCTATCGGATGCACGTGACTGCCGACACCTCCTCCCACTTCGCTACCATACGCGTAGACGTACGCAATTGATGCGAATGATATAAATAAATAAATAAATAAATAAATAAATAAAATATGACACGACGCTAAAGATTTGAAGTTCAAAAGCATGAATTACGAAGCCATTGTGCCAGATAGAAGCAAGCCTGAGTGAATGATAGTGAGAGATAAATAAATAAGTAATTAAATAAATAAATAATTATGAAGATAAATGGCGCGACGCTGAAGATTTTGAGCTCAAAAAAAAAACACGAATTACAAAGCCATACTACCGGATGGGAGCGAAATATAAGTGGATGTCAATATTAGTTTTGAGGCCATTTTTTCCGCTGTGGAGCTGCATCTTTCACGTTCATGCCACTGCTAATAATCAGAAGTCCTTCCTGAAAATCCTTCATAGATGAAAATGCTGTAAAATTTTCAAGAACTTGTTTATTAAACTACATTACAGCAGAGAAAGGACAGCAGCTCGTAAATCACCAAAAGAGTCCGCAGTTCTTAAAGGACGGTTAGGTTTGGTGAGCCTGGGTGCGGAACTGAACTGTGGACGTTCACTTGCACAAAAATAGCTGCACTGAGCTAAGACGTACGATAAGGATAAAGGATAAAGGACGGCGTTATTTAATCCCCTTTTAGATGCGCTACGCATTCTACTTCTACAGGATGTCGTGGAGGCGAGTTGAATGCGTATTTGGCCATACAATGACTTGCGGTGGCCAGCCGATGAACAAGTCAGCGCTTTATCCTTCCCAGACACGTCTGGTACCAACTCACCGACCCCGGAGGTATGGAAGGCTTGGTTGGCCTGAACGGGAAATCCGAACCAGGAACCTGGTATCGGGTGCAGGCGACAGCCGGCGCCTCCTCCGACTGCGCTCCACGCGCTTCAAGCCGTACGATATTAATGGCAATTTTCGAGAAGCCTATGTGACAGTGGCAGTAACTGCTTGCACGTTTCTATCTATTCTTCTGAATATTCATTTTAATAGAAGCAAGCCTTCCATCATTTTAGAGTTCTCTGCATCTAGTTCCAAGCATCTGATATCAGTACCTTAATGCGTAAATGTTAAAATATTTCTTACCAACATAGCTCCTTAGCTTCGATACAGTTCCGACCTACCGCTTCCGACATTCAGCCAAAAAATTCCGCCTTTTTTCGTTGGCGTGTGTTCGGCTGGCGCTTTAATTGGCTGTTATTGGCTGGTGCGTTCGCCTTTTCTCACGTAGGCCACATTATCGACCAGTACATATCTTTCGCGACAAAAGGAAGCTTGCCAGGTGGAAGAGAAAGTCTCCGTTTCTGGCGTTTCTCCCGCAGAGCCTGATAAGCCTTTCGGTCGAATAGCCAGGACCCGTTCCTCTTCGGAAACATCAATCATCTCTCGCCTAAATCTGTCGACAGCCGAGAAGCCGCAAGTGGTGCGGTCTATGGCGGCTTCGGCGGACGAGGACAGTGTCCAGTGATTGGGCGGCGGGCGCTATGGTAAGCAAGGTGGTGGTCAGTTTCGGTACGCTGTTCTGGAATGGGCAACCGGTTCGCTGCGCAGTCCACATCAATGACGCAATCACGTTCGGAAGCCGATGATCGGACGCCCTGAGGAAGTCGTCCATGACGGCTTTGCTCTCACCGGCCGACCATGTGGCTTTCGAATTGGCAGAAGGCCTTGAAGGCGATGGGAATGCTCATAGGAAGCAAAGGATGGGCCACAATTGTTGCAGTAAAAACAGATAGAACTGACTAAATTTTACAAAATTGGGCAGTATTTTCTAGTGTTTCAAGACGACCCTAATACGTCTTCTGGCTACACTTAACGAAGGAGCTTGTTGCCGAGTGAGTTTCGGGTAGATCTTTAGCCTCATCAATTACCTCCACAGTAAGCCTCGACCTTGGTTTAGAAATTGGGGTATCGCGAACTAATGATTGAGGACGCTATTAGAAGTCGTATTTTGGCACAATTTAGGCCGATATGTACGTGGAAGCGCTGTCCAGGCAATGCTCAATTGGTCATGAAATTCTTATCTTCTAACCTACCGGTCAGGGTGTACGGTAGACAGTGCAGTCCGAGAAGACGTCGATTCTCGCGTGCACCATGAACTGAGCTTCTTGGTTGGATTTCCGCGCAGCCCCAACAAAGCCTTCAATCCCTCCCTATCTGTGAATTGTTGCCGGATTTGTTTGGAATTAAAAGGCTCGGACCACCAATTCTAAGCCTCTGCAGTGCTAATGGCAAAAATTTAATTAAAGCTCAAAATTTGAAAAAAGAATGTGCAGAAATGACAAAAAAGAAAATGTGTCATAGAAAAAGTATTACGTGGGAAACAAACACGGTGAAAAATGGACACGGAATGAAAAAATGCGACTATAGACCGTTGTCTAAATTTGGCGGAATATTTTAAGGAAATTATTTCAAGGCTTAGTAATAAGGATAAAAGGATGAAGGACAACATCTTTCAATCCCTTTGGGATGCTCCGCGCATTCTACTTCTGCGGGATGTTGTGGAGGCGATTTGAATGAGTATTTGGCCACACAATGACTTGCGGTGGCCAGCCGATGAACGATTCAGCGCTTTACCCTTTTATGAGTCTATTACCAATTTAACGACGTCGAAGGGATGAAAGGCAGGGTGTGCGGAAATTTTTTCGAGAAAAGCGGAACACGGAATGCGGAACGGAAGAATTCAAAAAATGGCGAAGACCAGAATAGAAACACGGAAACGGAAATGACTCAAAACTCATTAGGATAAAAAAGGATAAAGGACGGCGTTACTCAATTCCTTTTGGGATGCGCAACGCATTCTACTTCTACGGGATGTCGTGGAGGCGATTTGAATGCGTATTTGGTCATACAATGACTTGCGGTGGCCAGCCGATGAACGATTCAGCGTTTTATCCTTCCCAGACAAGTCTTGTACCAATTCACCGACCCTGGAGGAATGGAAGGCTTGGTTGACTTGGGCGGGGAATCAGAACCAGGAACCTGGTATCGGGTGCAGGCAAAAGTCGGCGCCTTTTCCGACTGCGCTACACGCGCCCCAGCAATACATAATAATAAAAAAATTGTATTCGTATCACTATTAAGATGACTTTTTAAACAATACTACTGTAATGAATTGAGTTTATGTAATGTCTTTCTGTAAAAAGGAAGAAAGCATTTTAGTCACAAATGGCCTAACTGACAAGTAAGATGCCAGAGATCTCGCCACTCATAACTCTTAACCGATCTTACTGAATGTCTCTGATCTATCCTAATTGGAAGGGGGCAGCGCTAGAGTTGCAGTAACGTTCAGCGACACGACGTCCACTTACTGAGTTCGAATGGACACCATAGTGTCATCTATCAGAAGCTGAAGCTCTGCAACAAACTTAAAAGAGGGATGGAGAGACAAGATACCACATGCCCCCCTCCGACTAGGATAGACCCGATGTCCCCTATAGAGCGCACTGTTGGCAACTTAAGATGTTTAAACAGCTCTGGTCTATAATTGGTGTTCCAGGTTAGAAATAAGATTATTAGAGAAAAAATAAGCATGCTCTGCGTAAGAAATTTGATTCTTCATTCAAACACTCATGGAACCTTTGTGGCCCTATAATATTCGATAGTAGACCTATTCAAGAAATTTTTTGTGCTTTTTCTATAAAAGATCCAGCTTATTACCACACTATTCTGACACCACCGGTATGGAAGCAATACAGTCACAAAAAACGCGACTGATAGATGACCTCTTTATTCAGCCTCTCGTTTAAGTTCAAGAGGTGAATGAAGTCAGTACAAAACAATCAATGTGTGAAGAGTCTCCATTTCCGTTTCGTCTTCCGGCCCAAGGAACAAAAAGGAAGCGGAACACGGAACGGAACGGAACGGAAGGACTAACAACGGCCGAAAACCGGAATTCGACACATGGAAATTCCGCACACCCCTGATGAAAGGCTTGGTTTGCCTGGGGTAGGGAGTAATCCGACCAGAGAACCTGGAATTGGTTGGACACAACAGCCGACACCACCTACGACTGCTCCACTCTTGGAAGGCGATGTTAGACTCTCCGTTTTCGATCCTGCGTAACACATTTTTTTGTTAAATAGAGTAGAGTGAGGAGGATATAAAGGTAGAATTGAAAGAGCTTTTTAAATAAATAAATAAATAATAAAGGATAGAGAACGGCGGTACACAATACCGTTTGAGATGCGCTAAGCATTCATTACTTCTACGTGATGTGGTGGAGGGGAATTGAATGCGTGTATGGCCATACAATGACTTGCGGTGACCAGCCGATGAACAAGAGTGTTTTATCAACTCCGAGTTCCCTCCAAGTCTTGAAACCTCGGCATTCCCGTGATATATTTCAGTGTATTCTTTTGCCTACGAGGTTTTCAGGTGGAATCTTTATTATTATTAGCCTGACGTTTCGACCTTGTCGTCGTCTTCGGAGGCCTAGAAGCGGCTCGAAGCGATAGATTGGTGTTCTACCAGGCAATCCGTGGGTTTAAAAGTGTGTTTTCAAGGCTAGGTCAAAAATGCTAGCGCAGGCAAAGCGCTTGGAAGGGTAAAACAGCAATCTAACGCCTCGAGCCTCTTTTCGGCTTCTGAAGACGACGACAAGGTCGAAACGTCAGACCAATAATGGTAAAGATTCTACCTATAAATATCGTTGGCAGAAGAACACACTAAAATATACTACAGTGTTTTATCCCTTTCAGGCGAGTATGGCACCAATTCACCAACCACAGAGGGAGAAAGCTTGATTACTTTGGCCGGAAAGCCGAACCAGAAACCTGGTATCGGGTGCACGCGACACTCAGAACCTCATCCGACTGCGCTACACGTGCCGCTTCTTCAATAACAATCGCAGAAAAAGTAACAAAATGGTGAATCAATGCGGAATCGAGCAAGTGGTAGTACAGTCATAGGGTATTCTGATCAGTGTCGCCGACACTATGCAAATCCACGGGCAAATCCCGGCAACCGCAGAGAGCCGCTGGTCGAAGAGCGTCCGAACATGGAAAGGATGAGCAATGCAGGTGAAAAGGTCCACACAGTTCGCTACGGTACGGTGGTGCTCAATCTGCCGTGCAGCAGCAGCAGCAGCCGTACGGGTTTCGCGGTGATAAACAGTACAGTGACCTTGCGCACCAGCGGGGAACCCCCTCCCCCTCCTCTCCTCGTCCCTGCGAACGGGCCGTCGCATTTAACATGAGCCTCTGGGATTTATTCTGAACCATATGGGGAATGTCATTCAGAACTGGTCTCTTTCCACGGCTACTGATGCGGCTCACTTACAAAAAAGGGGCTTACTCCTGCCCATGGACCTCTGTACAGTTTTTACAGCCTTAAAAGCGGTTTTAATCACAATTGAATTAGGCAAAATAGTAGAATACTTTGTAGTAGAGTTAGTTTAGCAGTTAAGAAATTGTCGAATAATATGTTAGTTTAATTAGGTTGGTTTTAGTGATAGTTGATAATTAAAGTACTATATTTAACCGACCACATAACAGTGTAAGGTTTTCCTGGAATGCGCCACGCATGCTACTTCGACGATGATGTTTCGTGGATGCAGCTTGAAACTATCGTGTTCAGCTTTAACCAGCACGTTTAGGTACTTTGCCTTTGGCGAAGCACCTTTTCTTTTTCAATATTTTCGGAAATCTGCCTTATATCAGTCCACGGTCTTCAAAAAAATCGTCAAAGAAGGCTGGGGCGAAATCAAACTCCTAGTCCTCCAACACGTACCAGCAGATACAAGTGGATAGCGAACCTCTCGTAGATCACGGTCGCACTAACGGCTTCTTCACGGTTTCGCTGTAGTAATAACTTCTCATCAATTGGGCGCGTGTAGCGCAGTCGGAGGAGGCGCGACTGTCGCGTGCACCCGATACCAGGTTCCTGTGCGTGGCGCATCCGAAAAGAGATTGAGTAACGCAGTCCTTTATCCTTTTTTTATTCATCAATTGCAGCTGCCACCAATGTCATGGTTTCTGCAGGAAGAACACCTTGACTATGTCGATTGATGCAAGTTAGAAAGAATGTAGAAAAAATAAACGACATCCACAAAAACAAATAATTTGATAATGATAATTTGATCAATATCGATTGATGACGGTTGATAATCTAAACAGGAATTTGAGATTCGTGTTCAGCGAGCTCGATTACCCTTAGGGATGAAGTTTCGGGCTGCTTGAACGACATCCACAAAAAATTGATAATTTGATCAATATAGATTGATGACGGTCCTTGAACACTTTGAACATATATACTTTGAATACGAACTTCAGATTCGTGTTCAGTGATCTCAAATAGTCGTAGACCTGAAGTTTCGGAAAATTATTGAAATCCTATGGCCGCTGTCGATCGCCATCAGCCGTTGGTTATCGCCAAAACGCCGTGCCCACACACACATACACACACATACACACAGGCTCACACACACACACACAAACACACACACACACACACACATACACACATACACACAGACTCACAGACGCACACACACGCTAACTGCCTTATATATTGTAGGATTTCAATAATTTTCCATGAGCTTATTTATCTATAAAGATAAGGGACGACGCTACTCAATCCGTTTTGGGAAGCGCCACGCAATTTACCTTTAGGGGAAGTATTGGGGAGATCTGAATGCGTATTTAGCCATACAACCGATGAACAAGTCAGCGTTTCATTCTTCCTTCTCAGACAAGTCTGGTACCGATTCACCGACATCAGAGGGATGGAAGGCTTGGTTGGAGTGGAGGGAAATCTGGTGTCGAGTGCTCGCGATAGCCGGCATCTGCTCCATCTGCACTTTACGCACGCAATTTATCTATGTGCACCATTAACATGTAATAGGACGCGACTTATCATACTAGGAAGGGACCATGGCTGCCTCGCTTACCCCTAGTAGCCGTTCTTGACTCAAGCCCCGTGCAGGCTAACCAAGCCGTCCATATCTCTATGGGGAGTGGTTGGCATCAGAAATGAAAGGAGAAGACAGAACAGTCCATCGGTTGGCCATCGTCATCTTTAAGTAAGACATGGCCACACGCGCCGGCCACACACTTTCAACTTGGCACAAATGGAATTCACAGCTGGAACTCACACGATGAGCTGCACAAATGGAATTCACAGCTCAGCCTTAGCAGAAACTGATTAACGTTGTTCATCATACATATATACCATCATTTTCAAATCAAATTGGACACTCTTCTAAGTTGCCTAAGGCTTTTCTAATAAAAAAATCGAAATGAATTTCTTCTATGGTAAACTAGAAACTCTTCAAAAATGCTAGAATAACTTTTTGTTCAAGGAATATTTTAGTACAACTTTCTTTGAAGTTTTACTTCACTTCTCAGTAAAAGAACTCATAGTTTGAAATTGTACAAAAATTTTATTTTTGAGAAAGAACAAATGATTAAAACTCGTTCTGAAGAGCAAGAACGTGGCTATTTTATATTGTCAAATGAAAATCGCGCCACGCCCCTGTTCGAAACTTCGCTGAAAAAAGTGTCCAATTTGCTTTAAAAAGTGTCCAGTTTGGTTTGAAAAGTGTCCAATGTGATCTGACGCTTTTATCAATCTCGCCTAGAGTTCAGGGAAGAACTACTACGAATTCGACATCATGCCGAGGTTCATAGAAAGTCGGACATGGATACTACATGATTGCTGCCTTACTGTACCTAAAAACAAAATTTAGTTTATTATTTGTTCTCAAAAATAAAAATTGTATAAAACCACTCGAACTACTGAAGTTAAAAAAATCAAAAGAAATTATTCAAAATTTTTCTTGAGCAAGAAATTATCCCTACCATCTCGAAAAGTCTGTAGTTTAAACTGTAAGAAGCTCGTTTCGATTTGGAAGACTTTGAGTCTGATTTCAAAGTTCATACGCCAGTTTGAAGCGTGTGCAATTTGACGTGAAAACTGTCCAATTTGATTTGAAAAGTGTCCGATTTGATTTCAAATCGACGTGAAAATGGTATATTCGCCAATTTGCGTTTGTATGGGCGCGTGTAGCGCAGTTGGAGCAGATGCCGGCCGTTGCGTGCCACCGATTCCAGGTTCCTGGTTCTGATTTCGAGCCCAGTCCAACCTAACCTTCCAACCCTACGTTGGGAGCCGGTGAATTGCTACCAGACTAGCCTGGCAAGACGAAACATTGACCTGTTTATCGGGTGGCCACCGTAAGTCATTGCATGGCCAAATACGCATTGACTTCGCATGGCTTATGCCTAGTACTGTCTGAAGAGCAGCCGTTGCGAAAGTTAACCTATTCATGAGCATCATTGCTCCGTCAGATTGAACGAAGTAAGCTCTTCTATGGCTTATAGTCCAGCGCACAAGCTGCCGAAACATGTCGAACATGCTGGAGGAATTCTTTCTTCAGGTTGATTAGGCACCCGGATGCCGCTTTGAATCTGTGCGCTGTAAGCGTGAAATTGCAGCGCAATTTCAAAGCCTCGCTTCTACGGGATCGCTTTCAGAAGCTTACGCATGGCGAACACGGTGGAAAAAGTAGACCAATGGATGCCAGCGAATTCCTTCTCCATGAGTCTTGCTCGACAAAATCCCTGCGTTACGGTGATCGGTAGGGGATGCAATCGAAATGCAGCGGCTAGATGACAACTCTGGACTCCTTTCATAGGGATGCCAAAGGACGAGCCTTTGGCTGCTGTCACCAGTCTACAGCTCCAAGTGACAGTAGTCACGACGTTCACAATGTGATAGTGAGATTCGACTAAGGTTGACCGAAAGATGACGAAGAAGAGGCTAACATCAGCAACCTGCTTTCACCCAACTATCTCTCAATCTAGGCTATTGTATAGCCTTTCTTCGAATTGGGTCCACCGAGCAGATTCATCGAGTCTCGTCATCCCGAAACATTGACACAAATATCTACTGACACGAATCTTCATTCGTTCGTCTACAGCATTGTAGTCAGTTATCTCATCTTTATCTCAAGTAACGAACAAAATAACAGACTTTAGAGTTCCTAAATTAATTCTAAAAAAGGTAAAATGCGAAGATATATGATCACACTGTGATTGTATAGCACGAGAACTGCAACTTCGAGATAGCATTAATGGCTAGGACATCGAAAAACAGATAAAAAATTTCGCTGTAATATAACTGTTCAAGGTATTTTGAGCATCTCACAGCCTACAGGAAGCTGAAGAGGCTGGCAAAAACAGCTGTAGCGAAGGCAAAGAACGCGGAAATGGATGCCCTGTACGAGAAACTAGACGGGCCAGAGGGAGAGAAGTTCGCCATCCGCCTGGCCAAGGCGCGTCATAGAGCTAGCCTCGACATTCGAGTAGTGAAGACTGTGAAGAGTGCTGACGGTAGAGTGTTACGGAAGCCGGTCGAGGTCAGAGAGAGATGGGAGGAGTACTTCAAGGAACTCCTGAACGAGGAGTTCCCTCGTCGGGAGGCCGAGGAAGAACAGCCAACGGAAGGACCCATCCCACCCTGGACCCAAGAAGAGGTTCGCAAGGCCATACGGAAGATGAAACTCGGAAAGGCAGCAGGGCCTGACGGTATGCCAGTAGAGGCTTGGAAGGTGCTCGGGGACCTCGGAATCAACTGGCTGACGCAGTTCCTCAACAGAATCACGAAAGAAGGTAAGATGCCGGATGACTGGAGGAACAGCACCATAGTCCCCATCTTCAAGCAGAAGGGAGACGCTTCCGAATGCTCCAACTACCGAGGGATCAAACTGATCTCACACACGATGAAGATCTACGAACGACTGGTAGACTCAAGGCTGAGGGAGATGGTACCCATCTCCCAGGTGCAGTGGGGCTTCATGCCTGAGAGATCCACCACAGACGCCATCTTCATCGTTCGTCAGGTGATGGAGAAATATCGGGAGAAACGAAAACCCTGCTACCTGGCATTCCTGAATCTGGAGAAGGCCTACGACAGGCTAGCTCGGGCCGTAATCTGGAATGCCCTTCGAGGAAGGGGTGTCCCGGAACGTCTGATCACGGTCATAAGGGACATGTACGAGGGCTCGAAAGCGGCGATACGAACTCCACACGGGGTGACAAGGAAAGTGGACATCACAGTGGGGGTACACCAAGGGTCGGCTCTGAGCCCGTTCCTCTTCCTGCTGACGCTTGACTCTATAGTGAACCACCTTGAGAAAGACCCTCTCAGAACGATCCTCTACGCGGACGACATCGCCCTAGTAGCCGACAACCAGGAGGAGCTGGAGGAGAAGGTGCAGCTGTGGCAGAGAGCCCTTGCGGACAACGGCCTACGGCTGAACGTGAAGAAGACGAAGTCCATCAGCTCTGAGCAGTGCGCTGGATCGATCCTAGACTGCCAAGGGGAAACGATCGAGAAGGTGGAAGAATTCCGCTACCTCGGAAGTGACCTATCCGAGAAAGGAAGTGTGGACCAGGCGGTCAGGGGACGGATAAACGCAGCCTGGCTCAAGTGGAGGGAGTCCACAGGAATCCTCTGCGACCGTAGATGCTCCAGGACGCTCAAAGGCAAGCTCTATAAAACAGTTGTAAGACCTGCCCTCCTCTACGGCAGTGAGTGCTGGGCCCTGGGTAAGGCGCAGGAGCGGCAACTGCACGCGGCGGAGATGAGGATGCTGAGGTGGGCATGTGGATGGACCCGTCGGGACAGGGTGCGAAACGAGGATGTTAGGGCAGTGATGAAGACTGCCCCGATCCAGCTGAAGATGAGAGAGCAGCGCCTGAGGTGGTATGGACACGTCCTCAGAAGACCAGAGGATCACCCCACAAGGTTGGCCCTAGATTACGAGGCACCCGGAAAGCGTCCGAGAGGAGCCCCAAGGAAAAGATGGAAGGACGTCATCAAGAGAGATCTCGCCGAAGTCGGCGCCACGGCAGATGACGCCCTTGATAGGATGAGGTGGCGACAGATCACAAGAACAGCGGACCCTGCGACTGCGCGGGACTAAACGCTCAGGAGAAGAAGAAGATAACTGTTCAAGGTATTTATTTAACAGAATCTTAGGCCTTTTTTTCAATCTTTTAAGCTCGTTGAAGATCGAAATGGTCAAACGACGCAAGAGAAGCAGCAGATTGGATCTCACTGAAAAAAGCATTTGAACGATAATTACAAGACGGTTTCTTCTGCGGGTCTCATTGCGAAAAACGAGGGATTTATGACAGATCCCGTTTGCCGTTTTCCCCCAAACGTCGCATGGGGGGCTATTTGGGGTGCTGATCACGAATCTGACATCCGTCTTTGGCATTACGGTGGAGTTCGGTAGGTTATGGTAGGTAGGGGTAATCGCCGACAACCTCAGTCACCCGTATTTACAGTAACCTACCTTAGTCTACCGTAATACTCAAAACAGATGTCGGTTTCGTGGTCAGCACCCCAAATAACCCCCATAGGCGAAGTTTGAGCGAAATCGGTGACCATGACTCCGTCTGCCTCATTAACCTGTACCTACTGTAACCTACCGCAATCGGCCCAAATTTTGAAAAGATATGTCAGATTTGTGATCAGCACCCCAAATAACCTTTTTTGGCAAAGTTTGAGTAAAAAACACTGACTTGAATTGATTTGATTGTAAAATTGGTCTCCTTCCTAGAAAAATTATTTAATTCGATATATCTAAGTAAAGCAAAGACAATTTTCTTGCTTATTCCTGTTGGACATTCTCCTATCCCAACTGATTAGAAAACAGATAAAACATCTATAAAAAATCGACGGCAGGAGTACAAGAAATAGCTCGAAAAGTTATGAGCCACTGATGGCTCATATTGTCGTTAATGTGTTAAGTTAGCTTTTTTGTCAAGCACATTTTATAGACATTCAGTTCTCTCGAGCAAGTGCGCAAGGCAGTCACAGAAACTTCTCCGTCTCGTACCTTTGCGATGAAACACTCGGAAGAAACCATCATGATGTAATCACCTTTTAAATAATTTTTCTCCAGTGAGATCCGATTTGCTGCATCTCTTGCGTATTATATGTATAGTACTGGCTAGTTTGCAATTGAACACAATAAAAATTTTCGCTAACAATAAATGGAAAATCGGCACGTTCAGGACGATTATGCAGCTCGACTCCCTTCTGTAAAACATACGGTCAAAAGTTTAAGTGCTTTTGTGCACTTAAAAACATCATTTTTTGTTTTTTAAATAAAAATTCCACAACAAAATCATGCGCATTCTTCGGCAGAAAATTTATTTAAATTTCCAAATTAAACTATAGTAAACTTTTTAAGATCAAAAATAATTTTTGTCATCTGTCTAAGGTGTCCTGTTTTTGAAAGTGTCTAATTTCAAATCGTATATTTCGCTTCCATGGCGCTGCAAAACTGGTACAAGATACGAGGTTTCCAAGTTGGCTTTCTTTCAAGCACATTTTGTTGATATTCAGACCTCTTGAGGAAATGCGTCTTCTGTCTTTGTTTTGCCCTCTTACTTCACCAAGAATTGCTTGGATTAAATTTCATAAGTCGCTTGAACTCTCTACCGATATCCCAAAACCAGGCCCATCCAGCTGCAATTTAATAGAAATATTTAACAGTAAACAATAAAGGATTAAAAACTATTGTTAAATATTGCCTGGATGAACCTGGTTATGGGATATCGGTCACGCAACTCATGTATAATTTGATCCAAGCAAAATTTGGTGAAGTTATGGGTTCAGCTTATAGCACTTGTGCGGTAGAATCGGGCGAAATATACATTTTCACGTCAAATTGGAGACTTTTTAAAGCAGGACGCTTCTGGCGGATTTAGGTAATTGAGAGTGAAACGCAAAAAGTGCTACTCTGGTTCTCGTCATGCGACTGTTTTTCCTTTTTTGCAAGGTTCACTGCAGTGTGAGTATTTCGGATATGCCAGCAACATGAGAAGGCGGATTATTGCTTCGTTGCAATATGGTAAAGAAAGACAAGCGAAGTATGAAAAATTTTGCGCTGTGCATAATAAGCAAAGAGCATATGTTTAGGGCATTTTGTAGGCATGAGGTATGAAGTTCGTATCTCTTGGTTGACTGAAACTCACTGGGTCACTCTGGCACGCGGCAGAGATCAATTCCACTCTGTGTGCCTTAGCAAACGGACGATCACAAGATCACAGGTAATAATAATAAGTATGTGAAGATTGGAGAAGAACGGTAGACAAGGCAAATCATCCAATATACAAAATTTTCAAAACACTACGGTCCCAAGCTCGCTCGGTCCATCTGCACCGCGTGTGTTGTGTGAATGCACACAACACACCGAATTCGACGGCGCCGTCCAAAAATCGCCCTCCAACTGCATTCCCCGATCAGCGGGAGTCCGCAGCTCGGGAAGGGACTCCAGGGTATGTGCGATCCAAGCTGCGGGTGTGGAGACTGCTTTCGTCGCTTAAGGAGAGTACGCAGCTGGATTCTGCGCTCTTCGAGCGCAGAATCAAGCTAGGGAAGGGACTCCAGGGTGGGTGCGATCCATCAGGCTAGGGAAGGGACCCCGGGTTGGTGCGATCCAAGCTGCTCGTGTGGAAACTGCTTTCGCCGCTCAGGGGGAGTCCGCAGCTGGATTCTGCGCTCTTCGAGCGCAGAATCAGGCTAGGGAAGGGACTCCAGGGTGGGTGCGATCCATCAGGCTAGGGAAGGGACCCCGGGTTGGTGCGATCCAAGCTGCTCGTGTGGAAACTGCTTTCGCCGCTCAGGGGGAATCCGCAGCTGGATTCTGCGCTCTTCGAGCGCAGAATCAGGCTAGGGAAGGGACTCCAGGGTGGGTGCGATCCATCAGGCTAGGGAAGGGACCCCGGGTTGGTGCGATCCAAGCTGCTCGTGTGGAAACTGCTTTCGCCGCTCAGGGGGAGTCCGCAGCT
Organism: Heligmosomoides polygyrus polygyrus; assembly: GCA_947396885.1. Taxonomy (NCBI): domain Eukaryota; kingdom Metazoa; phylum Nematoda; class Chromadorea; order Rhabditida; family Heligmosomidae; genus Heligmosomoides; species Heligmosomoides polygyrus. The sequence goes on along the minus strand of CANDYH010000495.1, from coordinate 2,201 downwards.
GGATTCTGCGCTCTTCGAGCGCAGAATCAGGCTAGGGAAGGGACTCCAGGGTGGGTGCGATCCATCAGGCTAGGGAAGGGACCCCGGGTTGGTGCGATCCAAGCTGCTCGTGTGGAAACTGCTTTCGCCGCTCAGGGGGAATCCGCAGCTGGATTCTGCGCTCTTCGAGCGCAGAATCAGGCTAGGGAAGGGACTCCAGGGTGGGTGCGATCCATCAGGCTAGGGAAGGGACCCCGGGTTGGTGCGATCCAAGCTGCTCGTGTGGAAACTGCTTTCGCCGCTCAGGGGGAGTCCGCAGCTGGATTCTGCGCTCTTCGAGCGCAGAATCAGGCTAGGGAAGGGACTCCAGGGTGGGTGCGATCCATCAGGCTAGGGAAGGGACCCCAGGTTGGTGCGATCCAAGCTGCTCGTGTGGAAACTGCTTTCGCCGCTCAGGGGGAATCCGCAGCTGGATTCTGCGCTCTTCGAGCGCAGAATCAGGCTAGGGAAGGGACTCCAGGGTGGGTGCGATCCATCAGGCTAGGGAAGGGACCCCAGGGTGGGTGCGATCCAAGCTGCTCGTGTGGAAACTGCTTTCGCCGCTCAGGGGGAATCCGCAGCTGGATTCTGCGCTCTTCGAGCGCAGAATCAAGCTAGGGAAGGGACTCCAGGGTGGGTGCGATCCATCAGGCTAGGGAAGGGACCCCAGGGTGGGTGCGATCCAAGCTGCTCGTGTGGAAACCGCTTCCGTCGCTCAGGGGGAAGTCTGCAGCCGGGTTCTGCAGAAGCATACAGCTGGGAAATGGCCAGAAAACGCCTGAAAATTGAATAGACGTTAAAACCCCTGAACCTCATCCAGCCAGTTGAGTGAAATGCAAAAACGCCACCATGCTTAGGAACCGAACCTCCGACCTCCAAGCCTGAACACGCCCCTCTACCCACTGCGCCACGACAAGTCTGGCAGCCAGGCCACCGCGGGCACACAAGAGACCAATGCGCATCGATCGAATGCCAACGTCGGCGCTAACGCAGCTCACGTGTGCTGATGTGCATTTCTAGGGCGGTGTCGTCAAATGCGGTGTTTGTGTGCATTCACACAACACACGCGGTGCAGCTGGACCGAGCGAGTTTGGGATCTTACATTTCAAAACTCAGAAGTCCAAGGATCTTCAAGTGTTGCTGAGCGCTCCCAAAATGTATGTGTGGCCAATTGTAGAGCCATGTACAACAATCTTTAACCCTTCTGAGAAATAGAAGATATGTGCCTTCTAGAAACTGTACAAAACAACTTTACACGCCACTGACCGTTACTCATTAACTTTAACTGATTACCACCGCTAACCATAGCCCTAGATGGAAGTAGAGATCTAAAATCCTTCCGCTTTTCGTCATTCCAAACGAAGGAAGCTGGCTGACGAAACAGCAATCTAGAAAATACACACCAGAAAGTGTTTATTGATCCAAAAGCATTCTTCGGTCGGCCACTTTGAAGAAGTACATTAAAGGGAAAACCATGCTGTAGGTGTCGATTGCCGGAACATAGATAAGATCAGGTTTCATGACCAACAGGCATCTGAATGAGATAAATTTGTTACTAGCTAAAAACGGCAATACAGGTTGTCTCAAAAAATGTATACACTGTTCGAAAGGTGATAACTTTGCTCACAGTAAAGATACTAGAAAAGTTAAAAGCTCATAAAAGGATAAAGGATAAAGGACGGCGTTACTCAATCCCTTTTGGGATGCGCCACGCATTCTACTTCTACGGGATGTCGTGGAGGCGATTTGAATTTGAGTTTGGCCATGCAATGACTTGCGGTGGCCAGCCGATGAACAAGTCAGCGCTCATCCTTCTCACCATCAGACAAGTCTGGTACCATTTCACCGACCCCGGAGGGATGGAAGGTTTGCTTGGCCTGGGCGGGAAATCCGAAACAGGAACCTGGCATCGGGTGCACGCGACAGCCGGCGCCTCCTCCGACTGCGCTACATGCGCCCCAAAAGCTCATATCAAAGCTTAAGAAAATAGGAATTTTCTGTCACATGAGCGGTTTACAATTCGCCGTGTACTCGTCTGAACCCTTGCGTTTTACACTCGCTTGATTGTGCCTTGCTTGAATACTTGTTATAAATTCTCCGTAAAGTGGCTGTATCGATTGACTTGTGCTTCTTCAAAGGTTTAAAAGTAAAAACGCACCAATAATTGCGAAAAATGCGGGGTC
>CANDYH010000494.1:0-13660 GCA_947396885.1 Heligmosomoides polygyrus polygyrus | reverse complement strand
ATCCCCATTAGCGCAGTCGGAGGAGGTGCCGGCTGTCACTGATCTAGGGCAAATGGTTTGTGCTGAACGTTACTTCGTGTATTCATTTATATATTCAATACGCCCTACATAAGGTAGACATCAGAGAAAAATTAAATTAAATAATTAATTATATTATTTTTAACTAATTAAATTTTGCACATACCACGTAGTCGATTGGAGAAGGCGCTAACTCTCGTGTGCACCTTCAAATCAGACCTATTAGTTCGGGTCCCGCGCCGAGGCTAGCCAAGCCTTTCACCCCACAGGAACCGGTAAATAGGCGCCGGATTTGTCTGGGAATAATAGAGCACTGATTGCTCCATCGACTGACCCCAGCGTGTCCTTGCATGAGCCAGATACGAATTCAAGTTGACACTTATTGTATCCCATTTAATGAAGCTTCCAACGGTCGGGAACAAAAGAAAACTCCCCTCCCTCCATGCTTCCTATCTGGTCACGCTCTCCAGCGGGTCTCACCCGCAGCTCCTGGCGCTGCGGGTGAGAGCAGCCGCGAACCGCGGTAGCCCCTCGAGGACCCTTGCGTGCGGCGGCGGCTCCGCGACAACTCGTCGCGCGCCGCGGCTTCCACCACAGTGGCAGCGCGGGTCCCACTGCGGCGGAAGCGATTTGGACGAGTTCTCACGGTGCTGCCCGCGAGACTCTGTAGAGGCCCTAAGGAAGCATCCGTAGCGTCGAACACGTTGAAACTTGCGCCTACTCCAGACTGATTCCTAGCTTGGTACCTCTCACTCAGTATAGCACGCAGAAGAATGTCCACAGCACTCCTTCTCCATCTAGCGTTGAGTTCACAGCCTATTGCAGCTTTGTCAAGCCCTAAAGAAATGTCTGACACTTCTGTCCAGTCGTTGTGCTTCGAGCCGCTAGGTGTGGCGAATTCCGGAGGTGACTTCATTAGCCACTATTTTTGAGGGGGACGTGCGGGAATAATTATTCCGAGAGCCTAGTGTAGTCGAAAACTGGGGGTTGGGATATATATAACATATATATAGTATATATAATATAATATATATATATATATATATATATATATATATATATATATATTATATATATATATATATATATATCATCGGTTCGGTTTGAGGAGAAAACCGATTAGTACCACTCAAATGATCGATAATATCGATCGATATCGACTGCCTGATCAAAACGCGTATTTTAAAGATCGTATTTAAAGATACAAAACGGGAGAGCGACAGCGGTCGCGCGCGGCGGCGCCTGGCGCGTTGCCAGCTCCGTCGGCCGATTACGGGGGGAGCTCGCCCCCGGGCGTGCTGAGTCATCGTAGAGGCAGATTCCAGGGAGGAAAAAGCCAGTGGCCGGCACCTGTTCTGCTTCTTTGAACTCTCGTGCATTCCATGCGCTTGCCCAGGAAGGAAAGGCCTCGAGCGAGATTTGGGGCTATGAAACTTAAGAAATTACGGTACTAAGCGGGCTGGTGCCTGCTGTACACCGCGAAAGGTGGCTTAAAACGGGTAAGTTAGATCATCCACGACCCCTCTCGGGATACCAAGGATCGATGGGGTTCAACGAATCGAAGGCGTTTCCCCTACGAAGAATGAGCCTTAAATGTGAATACAAGGTTCTGTGTGCGACCTTCGCCAATGGGCCACTGGCACAGAACTCTGAGGCGAGCGAGGGAGGGTGACAGGTAGCTCATAAAATCACTAATAACTACAAATTTCGCATGAAGTTAAACGCAGTAATCGGAGTTAGAGAGTTGTTACTTTGCTGATTTCAACATGACGTTAAGCAGATTCGACAGCGGAGGGAGCGCCATGACCCCAGCACATTGGGTTTGCTTCTTCGCCGTTGAATGTTGGAGAAGAAAACAAAACCAGCATTCCTGTTTTGTGAAACCATAACAGTATCCAGTGTTGATGTCATATCTTCCTCAATTGAATGTTCTGTTAAATATACTTAACTAGCCTTAATAGCATGCCACTCTAGTCTATGTACTGTATATCTTGGACATAAGTTTCACGATAATCTCGAGTTCAACGTTCATTCAGAAGTGAAGCGAGCAAATGGGCACAAACAATGTTTAACTTTCTTGATATGTGACATTTTGCTCAGCTAAGTCATATCACTAACAGCTTGTTCTGTTTTAAAGTGGATCGCCTGCCTTTCATGCATTCCTACAATCCAGATGCCAGTAGGAAGCATACTGACGCGATCCAATGCGAGAATTGCGGCAGGCCGACAGAGCTGGCAACGCGCCAGGCGCCGCCGCGCGCGACCGCTGTCGCTCCCGTTTTGTATCTTTAAATACGATCAAATCCCGATCGGTTCGGTTTGAGAGAAAACCGATAGTACCACTCAAATGATCGATAATATCGATCGATATCGACTGCCTGATCAAAACGCCTAATCTACTGTGGAACGCTCCCGTCGGCCAACACAATCAGGCAACTCCAATCCCGATCGGTTAGGTCTGAGAGAAAACCGATAGCACCACTGGTTATTTGATTGATAGCGTAAATGCCTCATACTTGAACCACCAAAGTGAAGAAATGTGTGTTCCTCACTGTTGCATTTGTTGTTCAACTTCTGCTATCAATCGAATAAAAATCGCTCAGCTGAAATAACTTCGAATGGGAGAATCTTACAGCCCGCAGCTAAGAAGCAAACATATAGATGAGATGAGATCGCACCATGCCCTCGAAAAGTTCACGCAGCTTTTAAACGACTGATAGTGTAAAAGCGACTTAACCACAAAGGTGGGATATGTATGTTCCTCACCGTTGTGTTTGTTGTTCAACTTCTGCTATCATACGAATAAAAATCCAACAGCTTGGAAGGGTGTAGAAAGTAGGAAATTTATGTGGGCGGGAGAAACTGATGGGCTCAATCCAACCAACTTAGAATGGGAGAATCTTAGTTACAGCCTAAAGAATCAGGCGCAAAACGACTCGGCTGGACGGGGCTCATCGTGTTAAGGGGTCATCAGCCTGTTTAAGAAGCACACGAGTGTGTATATAAGTGCCGCAACTAGCAGTGGGGCTCAAATAGGCTGGGGCGGGAGGGCCACGATGTAGGGACGCCCAATCCGTCGTTTTGTGCTGTATGAAATTCAAAATATCAGCAGCACTGGTGGGTTCTAGCCTATGGTGAACCAAGTTAGTTCACTTCTGCTGTGAATGTGCATACATGTGCTTTCCTACCAAGGGGCATACTCTAACGTGTAGAGCGAGGAGCACTAGAATAGGGCCGCAGATTCTCACCACAACACTGACATCAACTTAAAAGGCTCTCGAAGAGAAACAAAGTGAAACGGTGGCAAAGGCCGTAAGCGTATGGATCAACACAGCAGGAGCTGTTCTCAGAAGTGAAGGCGGAAGCTCGCACACATCAGAAGGTTATGCCAGAACACAGAGAAGGTAGCAAGAACAGGAATGAGCAGTGACCTTGGCTATGCACACAGGCGGCCGAGTTGTACCCTGCGGTGACACAACTGTAGCAGCACCTAATTGCAAGCACTAATTGACCGGTATTAAGGACAGGAGCCTTCAAGTGGGTCAGTTCGAGGCAGTAGACACCTAATACGTGCGCGCGCAGAGCCGCGGCGCCGGCCTATTTCGCAACGCCTCACGTCCTCGGCAGCGGCGATTGCTCACCTTCCGGCGCTTCCCCTCGGAGAGAGAAGTGGAGAACCTGCCTCGAACTTGGGTGATTAAACCATCGAGCCCGCGAAGTTTACGAAGTTTCCCACGGTCACGTTGAGACAAAAAACCCTCCTCTATTATATATGGTGGGATTAGCCTAACTCAGTACACTGAAAAACTAGCACAAAGAACAAATTGCCCACGCCAGGTCGGTGACGCACCGGAAAATACTCCACACTAATGAAGGAGTCGAGATGATTTAGTTCCTTTGATTGAATATGATTTCCTATCCTACCTTATGATGCTATGTATGTGTAAAAGAGCCAACCCGCTTGTTCTTCCGTTCGTGTGTACGGCTTTGCTTAACACGCAGCCACTTTTCACATAGTGCAGCCAATGAAGCGATATATCGTTCATAGATAATCGTCAGATGACATGTGCATGAAGACCACCAGAAAAGGATCACGAGAGTCGGCAATATTTACCGAAAACGATAGATTGTATCGATTACTGCTCAGATTCCCCCGCTTAGCGCCTTTTATACTCCCCCGCGGCGCGTCGATTCGGAGAGCGGCGCGGCCAGCCGCCCCACTGTGCGATTGGGGGTGGGGGGTGGGGTCAGCGACGCGCGGCCAGGAGCTTCTTCGTACTACTACGGACTGTGCGCCGAGGATGAGGTTCTGCGGAAGAGGGAGAGAGGTAGGGGCCGGCGAACAGTACAATAGCTCGGGGCAAATCCCATAGCTCATGAGTCAAGGTTCTTTTGAATTGAATTGAATTGGGTATGTGTAGCGCAGTCGGATGAGGTGGATGCCAGCATTGGAGTGCATCCTCTACTAGACTCCTGGTTCGGATTTCCCGCCCAGGCCAACCGCCCAGTCTTCCATTTCCCGGAGTCTATGAATATGTACCGACCTTGTCTGAGAAAGTAAGCATTTGCTTGCTTATCAGCCAGCCTATCAATTCACCAGATGAACTAAGTGCGCATTCAAATTGCGTTCACAACATCCCGTAGAAGTATAATGGTGGCGCATCCTAAGAAGAATTCATTAAAGCCGTTCTTCGTCCTTTCACGTCTAACACTGACCAAATATGATTTCGGTCTTTCTTGAATTATATAATTAGGGCTATTTGTTGACACATTTACGTCGTTATTTATTTACCTATTATATTTACTAAAAATACTGCATCATAAGGCAGACAGCTTTATAGTAACAATGGGTACTGCAGGCAGAACATAGGTGAAAAGAAAACTCAGACACAGAGTGAACAGAGAATCGGTCGCATATGTTAACGCATTTGGTGGGGTGGATTTCCTTTTCGTTCACTTTCGCTTCGTTCACTAGGACGACCCCTCCCCATCCCAACCTAGGGATGCACTCCTGGGAACCAAAACGCAAAGGGTATAGAATATGGTTCGCCATGGTGGCGAAATCCCGACTCCGCTCTGAGTCTGCCGCGGCTGATCGCGCCGCGCCGCGCCCTTCCCCTCAGCGGTGCGATTCGCCGAATACCGCTGCCCAAAATTCCGCCAAGTGTGGTGTTTTGCGGCTGCGGAGTATAAAAGCGATGCGGCGCCGACGGGCGGCGTGAAAATCGATAGCTATGCCGACCATCACACCGAGCCGCGCCGCGGAGGCGCAGGTATAAGGCGCCTTTTAATCGTCGTTTAGGCCTATGGTATACTCCCGCGTCGCTCCAGCGACGGGCGCGGGGCAACTGTCAACGGCGCGCATTCGCTGCAGTGGCGGACGGCGCAGTGGGGCGCGGTTGTCAGTTGACGCGCCATCGCTCCCGCGATGCGTCGCAAAGGGGTGTTATACCTCCGCGTCGCGAGAGTGAAACATACTCCCGTGCGACGTCTGGTGATGTTGGGTGGTCGTCTGGTGATGTTGGGTGGTCATGTGATTTCTCTGTTGTTCTCCTCGTAGGGTTTTCGTCGTGGCTAGACTCATTTTGGGGCTTTTTTCGACGGCTTGAACAGCTAGTTTTTTGAGGAGATATTTTTCTAGGCCGTTTTTTCCCACTTTTGTGCCGATCCTAACATTTTTTCGCCTCTGAACTTCCTTGCCGGCACCGAAATCTATATTTCTGTGCCGAACAAGTCACAGGGAGGTCCCGTTGACATATTCGGCACAGAAATGTGCCAATTGAACGCTGCTTTTCGGATGAGATGTTTTTCTAGGGCCGTTTTCCCCTCTTTTGTGCCGATTCTCGCATTTTTTTCGCCTGTGAACCTCCTCGACGGCACAGAAATCCACATTTCTGTGCCGGACAAGTCACAGGTAGGTTCTGCTGACATGTCCGGCACAGAAATGTGGGTTTCCGTGCCTGTGAATAGCATGAGGAACGAAAGAAATGCATGAATCGACACAGGCATGGCAGAAACCCCCTTGTAAAACACCACTTTTGAAAAATTGGGCCACAGCTAGGACGTTTCCGTGCTGGACACGTCACGAGAAGCCTCTCGTGTCGTGTCGAGCACAGAAACGTGGGTTTCCGTGCCTGTGGATTGCATGAGGGACAAAAGAAATGCATGAGTCGACACAGGCATGACGGGAACTCCCCTTGTAAAACACGACATCCACGAAATACCATTGAAAGCAACAACCCTTCGACGGCATACGGATCAGAAGGCGATAAAACGGGAAAAAACGCGAAATCACGAACGAAAAGGCTGAGAAAACAAGGAATCCGGGGAAAAATGCACTGAATCAGCTGATTCGCAGAATTCTGCAAAAGTCTCCGTCTGCAGAACTGCGTGAACTATGTCAGCCTCAGCGACGGCGACGGCTCGCGACGCGCATCGCGAGCCATCGCGTCGCTGTGCACTCCCGCGTCGCGGCAGCGGACGGGAGTATACCATAGGCCTTAGTGTGCGCGCGACGCGCGACACGATGCATGTGTAGTGGCCAAATTGATCGAGCGACGCGACTGATAGAGCGCGACTGGACTTAAGTCCCCCGCAGAATTCTGCGGCGTTGACGCTGCCCTATCCTTCATCATAGGGCAGGGACGCAGAGCTCGCCGCCAGAGGCGAGCTCAGCGGCGCCGCTGGAGTGGCACCGCCGAAAATGATTTGAATCATACGAGACGGCGCCAAACCAGCGGCGCCGGGAGAGTCTATCTGCGCTCTGCCCTTTCGCGGCGGGGATCCAGAGCGGGAACGGGCGCCGTCGCCGCTAAGCGGCGCCGCTGGCCGGCTACTCCGCCATCCCAAAACACCACACCACACTTGACGGAATTTTGGGTTACGCTATTCGGCAAATCACGCCGCGGGAGGGAAGGGCGCGGCGCAGCGCGCTCACCTGCGGCAGTCTCGGTGTGGAAAGAGAGATTTCACACCGGGTCATTTTGCCATGACCTTTTGTTTAGGCTCCCCAATCAACATAACAAAAAGGGTTAGCAAAGTGATGACACTACTGTACTTTCAGGACTCCAGCGGGAGAGAAGAGATCGAGAAAATTTTTAAACGGTACCTCGCCCCGGGTGGAGCGATTGTGGGGGATTGTTTAGGTGTTGATCACGGATCTGACATTCGTTTTTGAAATTGACTACGGTAGGTTTGGGCTATCGAGGTCATGATCACTGATTTCGCCCAAATTTCGCCTGGGGCTATTTGGAGTGCAAATCACGAATCTAACGTCCTTACTTTTGGACCCGCACATGTTATAAAATAAAGGGTCGTTTAGTGCCATTTGCATTGCAGGGGATTCTACTCAATAACACACTCACCAGCTCAACCGTAGGTTGAGCGGACGACTTCGAGCCCTGCCTTAAGAAACGACTTCGAGCCCTCGTCGCTCCCCACAGTAAGCCTACCACTAACATTAGCAAGATAGTTTCCACTGATTAGCCGAACGAATCCTTTCTGTTTTGGTTCTGCAACGACTCATGGACAGTCTACTTCGTCATCCTTGGCTCACGGATCGTGCTAAGCAGAAGCTCGTGGCCACGCTTCGCTGACGCCCCCTTTCTAACTGCCATCGCGCAGCTGCGCGTCAAATTCGGGACGCAGCGCGGCCAGTCGCGCTGCACCCAGAATTGACACGCCGCTCCACGGCGCGAGTATAAAATGTCTTATGGTGGTAGTTGCACAAATGTGATAGCCGGTAGGCAAATCTTAAAAGAAGCAATCAAGGAGAGTCGACCCGCCAACCGATATCGACCAACATAGTTAACTTTTTGCTCGGGTTTCACCGTTTGACGACAATGTCGCTCGAATATGGAGATCGGTGGGGCAGCTGCACAGGAAACGTTAGACATCGACCGGTCAACCGATACGTCTGGGACTCCTTCCGCATCAGGACCGTTTGAGGAAGTTATTATGCGAATAACTAGATATGGTGGCCGGGACTCACGACGTAGTCGATTTACTATCACGAAATTGTGGGGCGACGGTCAGAAGTTAGCTCGAGCGCGAGGCCAAATGCTGGTACACAAGTCCTGAGTAGTAGGTGATGTCGTCATATTTGGGAAGCACTCACGACGCAGATATGCTTGCTTGAAATGCAGGTACAACGTCTATCCGCTCTTCAACGACAGCGCTCGTCCCTATCGGAAGCATACATTATACTCGGGGAAATGAACACAGAAATCTCGCCTGTCATGTTCTTTGCGCCTTTGCTCAAGTGAATACCACCTAAGGCGCCTTTTATACTCCCGCCGCGGCGCGGCGCGCCAATTTGGGGAGCGGCGCGGCCAGTCGCGCCGCGCCCCGAATTTGACGCGCCGCTGTGCGATTGCAGTTAGAAAGGGGGGCGTCAGCGACGCGCGGCCACGAGCATCTGCGCACTACGGCCATGCTGCGGAAACGGTCCACGAGTCATTGAGGGACCAAAACAGAAAGGATTTTCTGGCTGATCAGCGCAATGCATCTTGTCAATGTTTGTCGTGGGATTCCTGTGAGGAGCGACGAATCCCCTCTTAAGTCTGGAGTCGAAGTCGTTCGCTCAACCTACAGTTGAAACTGGTGAGTGTGGTATTGAGTTGAATCCCCTGCAATGCAAACGGCACTAAACCACTCCTTATTTTGCGATGTGTGCGGGTCCAAAAGTAAAACTACTGGAACGTACCCATCGTCAAGAATCATTCAAAATTCTTTACCATATGGCCATTCTAGAGTCACTGTGCACTTAGCGTGATATATGAAGCTTCGTGAATGTCTACAGATTTCTATTAAGGGGGGGGGGGGGGGCAAAAGTAATGAGACACCCCATGCCGTGTCCACATATCTCGTGGCTGGAGTCTGGTTTCGTGCTTATCGTATTTGTATGCTTGTTGGCTACTTACTGAAGGCCACCTGAGAAGTGATCACTTTCGCCCTTTCTAGAAGCATGCCAAAACCGCGGCCTATCTCATGCCGAAACCCCAGAGATGGGCAGGCGACTCGCTCTTATTCGTTCGCAGCGCTTCAAGAAGGTTCTCCTCTTCGACAACGACAAGGGACACAAGAATCCAATCAGTCCTTGACAACCATATCGAGCAGTTGATCAACACCAGGCCCAAGCAGTTCTGGAAGGATGGGATCAGGAAGTTGGCTGAGCGATGGCAGCAAGGTCATTGCCCTTAATGGCAAATACATTCCTCAGCACCGTTGAGTTGTAATTGAGTTATAAAGAAATAAAGATTTTTTTCAAATTGTTCCATTACTTTTGTCCCCCCCCCCCCCAATATTCTCTTCCTAGGTTACGGAAGGTACGGGCTAAGGTCATGGTCACCGATTTCGCCCAAACTCCCTAATCAACCGAACCTACCGTAATCGCCCGTAACTTCAAAAAACGATGTCAGATTCGTGACCAGCACCCTAACCCCCCCCCCTCCTCCTTCCCAATAGGAGAAGTTTGGTCGAAGAGGTGAAACCTCCCACCCCACGCCGAGTCTGCCGCGGCTGATCGCGCCGCGCCGCGCCCTTTTCCTCAGCGGCGCGATTCGCCGAATACCGTAACCCAAAATTCCGTCAAGTGTGGTGTTTTGCGGCGGCGGAGTATAAAAGCGATGCGGCGCCGTCTCGCGGCGCGAAAAATCGATAGCCATACCGACCATCACGCCGCGCCGCGCGGCGGCGCAAGTATAAAAGGCGCCTAAGAGAATATGTTGTTTCTGCGACCCTCTAAATGTAGAGCTTTTCCAAACTCAAATAAGGTGGAAGAACTTCTAAGAATTCTTCCAAATTTTCTGATTTCCACTGGGGAGAAGCGCTACTCCACCGCTATCTTTTAAGGGCTTCTATTACGAGACCGTTCATTAAAAATGTTCACTGTTAGAAGCCTTCGTGATTATTTCCAACACTGGAAAGACTAAAATGCACAACCAATTCTTTGTTACGTTAAAAGTTCAGCCTCCTGTTCCTCAACACGTTGCTCACACCACCTCAATCCTGATCAGTCGACCTATGCAGGAAAACGGCCATATTAAAAATGATATTCTCCCGTTCACAGCAAAAACCAAAATTATTTGTCCTCACTGAGATCGTAAAGAGCCCAAAAATGCAGAAAGGCGGCAAAACCACCTCTACTCACATATGGATAAAGGTTAGATACGTAGAAGAGAAAACTACCTGCGTCAAACACAGTGTCTCGGGCATTCAGAAGCAAGCCATTGCTAAGGCGCAGAAAGACGCCATCGGCACTGCGAACTAGCATCGCCTGTGTGTTCGGAGGAATCTCACGCTTCTCCGATGGATGAGACACGATTGGCAAAGTCATCGCTAAATAAGGGGTTATGGAATGGTCCAATCATCAAGAATTGGTTGTACCAGCTTCGTCTAACTAGATAGCCAACAAACGTGGTCACCTCGATCAGTTCGAATTAGTTGAACGCTGCCTCGGCTATTCCCCGAAGGCTCGAAAGCAATCGCAGCTCCAGGAAAGGGAGGCACTCGGCGAGGTGCTTCCATCGGATTGCGACCTGCATACCCTGCAAGAAAGAACCGAGAGATGGTAGTATGAGAGGGTGAATTTCGCTGCTCGTCATACAGCTGCTGAAAGCGCAGATAAAAAGGCCTCACCTCCATTCGATACGTAACCGGTAGGACAACCAGAGCTCCTGAAATCGGCTTGGAATAAAAGATGTGACATTTGACATGAACGCGTGAAAACCATACCCATACATCGGAGCAAGATCAAGCATATGCGGCACCGGTGTGGAACGCATAGGAGGCAGCTCTGATATCGAACTGAAATAGGGGGTGTTAACGAAGGTCGAGAAACGGGCTGAGTTATATTCCATCCGCCCAGAAGGATAATTTGTATGGTAATACGAGAGTGATTTGATGGACTGCAAACTTCTACAGCGCATCCACCATCTGATGCATTGCCAATACCAAGCAATGAACGAGCAAAAGAATTGAATCACTCAATCGATATTAGTGAAAACAAACAACAAATTACTGGTAATAGGGAGGAGGCATCCAGTTGGCGTGCATCCCTCTAGGCGCCCTCGAGTGACCGCCATAATGGTCCGAAAAGTCCAGAGCTTCGTTAAACGGCGAAATTTCCTAAAATGTCAAATGCTAGAACACATCGATTCCTTGAAACGCGAATGTCCTGTCGACCTACCTCTTTATACTGCTCTTTGGCAAACCATAGCTCAGCTTCCTTCTTCTCTTCTTCGCTCAAACCTTCTTCCCTTTCCAGCATCAAAGACTCGTGGAGAAAAGGCTCCTGAATTATTTGTCTCTGAATTCTAGAAAGCATCAAGACGCGTTACAGAGACGCAGATTCAGTCGCAGTTGTGAATGGTAAATACATCGAAATTCTAGAGAGCAATTGAGAACTGTTTATACTGCCATTTGGGGATCGCAGAAAATTGGAAAACAGACCAACAACGAAAGTTCGTTCCCTATCAAGAAGTGACCAATGCATCGCTGCAAAGTAAAACTAACCCTGAAACTTCCGGATCTCATGCATAGGGTATATGTAGGTGAACACAATGAACTTGGCCTCCTATTATGTCCCCCTTGTTCGTGACAAGTACAGATTGCACAGGGTTAATTCTTTTCGAAAACATTTGGCTCTTCTTTCAAACCCGGGCGCAGTTGGAACACATGCTCTGCAAGTAGCAGGGTCGTGAGCAAATTCACGAAAATGAGATCCAGCTGAATGCAGAAGTTTGAAGAAGGTTAATTCTCCACATTCAACGAACATAGCATTAAACAGACCTAAAGTTGCACATAACGCAAAGGAGTGTCCACACTAAACTGCCCTTTTGAAATATTGGAGGATATTGGGTTAAAGGATAGCGACTCCTTACCTGGTGAATCCTAACGAGTATCTGTTCCCATGTCTAGTATATATCCAGTACGTATCTTTATTATAAGATAGCGTACAGTAAATGGGTGATAGAAAAGGGATGAGAGGGCAGACGAGCCCTCTCCAGGCAGCTGGCGGCAGATGACCTCCCGGCCTGGGCGACGTAGACGTGACTCCCGTAGCAGCACGTCGCTATCAGTACCAGGGCATCGCCGTTGATGGTGCGGATTGGGCACAACCCAACGAGGGACTCTAACTCCAAGTGCAAATTCGTGCATAACTCGACGCTTCTTTCGCCTTCGAAACAACTTGAGGCAACCAGCCGAAAGAAAAATGTGTTTTACCCCTCAGGGCAGGTCCTGTAAAAGTTCATCAACACGAGGGGCACTGAAGGCTTGGTCTCGAGGCTATTGTCGATCGCCAGCGATCACGAGAACACCGTTCCGTGCTGGCTGTGCGATGTGCACACAGGGCAAAGTAGGACTTCGCAATTAAATTCAGCTTTAGGAAGCGTGTTAAAATTAGAACGCCGTTGTTCGATACGGTGCTCTAAAAGGTATTTAAAAACCTGGATAGCAAGGTAGGAATTTCAATGAAAACCGCACAGCGACAATTTTCCTATCAGATATCAAGCTCTAGCTAAAAACCAGATGCTGTGACTGAAAACAACAGAACCTCGGCCAGCATCTCGCTCCTGCATTTCACGACGGACTCTAGAACTTCATCACCGAAATTCCAGTGCGAAGTATCCCATTTGTCGTGAATTACATCCAGTGATTCCTGAAATGAAAGAAGGTTCAAAACCAGAGAGGAAGCAGGTTTTAATGCTCTCAGTTGGCAAATGAAAAAATGTGGGAATAAATATCTCGTTTCGTTGAAAAAAAAAACAAGAACAGGAAAATCGACAAAGAAAAAAAAACGGCATTATTGTACTTTTACAACCCCAAGGGTCGAGGAGAGCTCGAAAAAAAATCGCCCAAACTTTGGCTAGGTGGGGGGGTATTTGAGGTGCTGATCACGAATCTGAGATCCGTTTCCAAAATTACGGCTGATTACGGTAGGTTACGGTAGGTGCGGGTGACTAAGGCTGCCAAGGTGATGGTCACCAATTGCGAGCAATCCCATCCTGCTAAGCCATTCCTGGAAATCGGCTGCGTCCATGTTTAGCTTGTCAAAGACGCCCTTCAGCTTGAAGTCGCACAGTTCTTCCTGGCGGCGGTTGTGGAACAGTGCCTCGAGGGCCATAATGCCTAGATTGCTATCTATCTCTCGATTAAGCCTTCGCCTATCGAAGTTTCCAGCAAAAATGGTTTCCCGCTGATTTGGGAATTTTCAGGCGATCGCTGCGGTAGAAACTGCATGCAGTGCTCACCCGTAGCACCACAAACAACCCCTATGCCGAAGTTTGGGTAAAATCGGTGATCATGACCTTGGCAGTCTTAATCACCCGCACCTACTGTAACGTGCCGTACTCCAGCGTAAAACGAAAAGCGGATGTCAGATTCGTGATCAGCCCCCCAAATAACCCCCTAGACGAAGTTTGGGCGAAAATTATTCTTCGACCTCTCCTCGACCCGTGGAGTTGTGAAAGTACAACAGTGCCAAAAAACTGCAAGTAATGCGCAATTACTGAAACCTTTCTAAAGGCTCCCACATACTTTTGCGGTGAGCGGCAGACCGCGTGCAGGATACGTTCAAAACTTCGATAATACCGATCAAAAGTGGTTGCCTGATCGAAAATTCCCTATGCTGTGAAGCCTT
>CANDYH010000493.1:0-23339 GCA_947396885.1 Heligmosomoides polygyrus polygyrus | reverse complement strand
ATTTGCTAACTTGGGGTTGCTGAACGACTGCTTTTCGGTGGGAATCTTCATGTAGACACTGTCGCCTACTTTAGGTGGATTCTCACATACTTCGTTCTTTTGATCGTATGTAGCTTTCATTTTTTTCGCATTTTCTCGTTGACCCCTTTGGCAAAATCCCTGGCCGCTTGGGTTGCGATAGCTACTTTCTGAACGTAGCTCTCGATATCGACTGCATATTTACTGACGTCGTGATCCGGAAGGCACTCCCATGGCACATGTGCGTCAAACCCATGGAGAAGGAAGAAAGGTGACTCGCCCGTAGATTCATGAGGTGATGTGTTGTACGCAAACACACAAAATGGGAGAACTTTGTCCAATTCCGCTCGTATTCTCACCTTCTTCCTTAGCATTTCAATCAGAGTCTGGTTGAATCTCTCTGTGACTCCATTTTCGCGCGGATTGTATCCTTTGGTAAACATATGATTGATTCCCATCATTCCGCGCAGCTCCTCCATCAGCGAGTTTTCAAACTCGCCGCTTTGATCTGATAGGATACATTTAGGTTGACGACACCCTTCCGCGACCCACCCTTCGAAGAACGCGCGGGCCACTACGTTTGCGTTCCTCGTCGGGATCGCGTAAGCGGCACCGAATTTGGTGAAGTGATCCACCACTGACAGAATGAACCGGTTCCCTTCCGTTGTTGGCCCCTCTCGAGGATGTCAACCCCAACCACCTCATAAGGCCGCGTCGTTACGATAGGCTTAAGCGGTGGCACCATGGGGTGTTGTTTGTTGTGGCATAAGCAATCTCGACATTCCTCTGACGTATATAGCGCTATAGCGCTATATTACGTTTCGTCGTCTCCCAAAACATAGTTTTTGACAGTTGCTTCAGGAATTTCTTTGGACCAAAATGTCCTGCCAGCGTTCCACGGTGCGCCTCCTGGAACATTGATTTGCGCTTGGAAGGTGGTACTACTTTCCTGTGAGCGTCGGAGTCTAACAGAACGAGATAACCTCGTTCCAGAATAAAGTCGGCCACTTTGAGCTTCCGACTTCCTTCGAGGGACTCGACCTTATTGTTCAAGTTCCCTTCTCCGAGGTCCCGAATGACCTTTCCATACGCTGGATGTTGCCTCAGTTCCGTGGTCCACTCTGGTTCTGCCACAGACGCCACGATTACCTCATTTGGAATAGGTTCGCCATGTTCAGCGTCTTTCAAAGGGAGAGCTCCTCGGCCTAGCGCATCCGCTACTCGATTAGCCGCACCTTTATGTGGACCATCTTCAAATTGTATTTTTGCAACTCCAGGGCCCATCTGACCACTTTTGGCGACACGCTGCTTTGTTCGTTTAAACAGAGCTGTCAGGGCTTGGTGATCCGTATGTACCTCCACTGGTAGACCATAGATGAACATATGGAATTTTCGTAGTGCGAACACCACGGCCAATGCCTCCAAGTCCGTCACATGATAGTTCTTTTCCGCATCGGAAAGTCCTTTCGAGGCAAAGAACACAGGATGTAGGAGACCATTGTCCCCTTCTTGACTGAGGACTGCTCCTAATCCTTGGTGACTTGCATCCGTGTGGATTGTGAAGGGCTTTCTACCGCTTCTGGCTTCCTCGATATTTGGCTGTGCAAGTACCGGTGCCTTCGTTATAATGTTTTTGAGCTGGTTGAAACATCCTTCCGTCTCAGCATGCCACTGGAACTTCTCTTTTTCCGAAGTCAGTGCATGCAGAGGCGCCGCCACCTACGAAAATCCCAGCACGAATTTTCTATACTAGGAGCACATCCCCATAACGTCCAAAGGTCGGATCTCGACTGTGGCAGCGGGTAATTTTTTATTGCAGCTACCTTATTCGGATCCATGTGGAGGCCTTCGGCGTCGACTATGTGTCCTAGAAAGTGTACCTGTTCTTCTGCTAGAACGCATTTCTTTGGGTTTAGTTTCAGCCCCGCTCTCCTCAAGGCGTTGAACACCTGCTCCATTACGGTACATGGCATTCTAATATAGTAGTTGCTATCATAATGTCGTCCAGATAGCAGTATACTTCGTCTCCCAACAGTGTGTTCAAGACTGCGTGGATCAGACGTTGGAATACAGCTGGTGAGGAGGCTAACCCGAAGGGTAGTACTCGAAACTGCGAGGCTCTGCAGTATCGAGTCTATTGTCGGTAATGGGTAGCTATCCAGTTTTGTGACTTGGTTCAGTTTGCGATAGTCAACACATCCTTCTTCTGCACAATGACTATGGGTGATGCCCAACTCGCCTTGCTCGGTTCGATTATTTGCCTCTGCAATAGATCGTCCAGGACACGTAGTAGCTCGACCCTCGTGGATAGAGGAATTGGACGAACTTTTTGCCGAATCGGCTTGGCATCCCCTGTTTCTATTGTGTGTTCTACCAGGCTCGTTTGGGTAAGTTCTTGGTCGGTGTCCGCAAAACGTCAGAGTACTTCTTGACCAGATCCTCAATTGGACTGCCGTCCAGCTTGGAGGTTTTGTTGCTGTTTAGCATGCTCAACAGGGTTTCTAGCCGATTGGCTTGTTCGCTCTCTGTCCGCTCCAGCATGTCACTCTGCCACCGGAGCGGTTCCGCTCCACTATTTTGGTCTGCTCACACTGTCCTATCTCTTCTCCCAACTTGAAGAGCTTTGAGCAAGCCAAATTGTTATAAAGGATAAAGGATAAAGGACGGCGTTACTCAATCCCTTTTGGGATGCGCCAGCGCATTCTACTTCTACAGGATGTCGTGGAGGCGAAATGAATGCGTATTTGGCCATACAATGACTTGCGGTGGCCAGCCGATGAACAAGTCAGCGCTTTATCCTTCCCAGACACGTCTGGTACCAATTCGCCGACCCCGGAGGGATGGAAGGCTTGGTTGGCCTGGGCGGGAAATCCGAACCAGGAACCTGGTATCGGGTGCACGCGACAGTCGCGCCTCCTCCGACTGCGCTACACGCGCCCACTAATGCCAAATTGTTAGTGACAAGTATTTCTATCTGTGGAGAAGTAGCGCTGCAAATTAGGTGTGGCACCAATGTGGACTTAGACTACATTATACCGCTTCCTTCCAGCCCTTTGCAACTTAGCTGTAGCAGCTTCGTTTCTCCTGGTCGAAGGTACATTCGCTTAGCTACCGTGACACCTGTTGGCGTTCGGTCTTCTTTTCGGTTTATCCGTGATGACTTCCGTTTAGGGTTCTTCCGTGTCTTGTTAGCTTCTGCCAACTGAGGAGTTTCATTTACTATGGGCAGTTTTACCCCGAGCTTCTGGAGGGCGTTAGTGCCCAGCACTATCGTCCCGTCTCCTCCTTTCGTGACGAAACATGCAATCCGCTGCTTGATACCGTCCTGCAGCTGCATGGTAAGTCTCACGGCCCCCTTAAACGTCATTTGGTTTCCGGACGCGTCATACACCGCAGCTTTCCCTGTCAGTGGAATTTCTTCCACATCCGCATTTAGGTCGAATCCTGCTTTGTAAGCGGTGTTCAGCGTTTATAGTGGGATAATGCTGACTTGTGACCCTGAGTCAAGCAGTGCCTGCCTAGAGAGCCCTAATAAGTGGACTTCTTCCATCGTCGGCTTTCCCACCAAATCATCGTCCGCGTTTCCTGTGGTGGTGGATCCACAAATCCGCCTTTCTAGGGATACTGTGAAGTTCTTCACAGAATCCTCTCGCTGCTGTGTGGGTTGTTGGGCTTTCTCAGCTTTCGTTAGCCTCCTTGGTCCTGCTCACGTCGTTTTCCTGCATTCCCGTGCCAGGTGTCCAAGGTTGCCGCAGTTAAAGCATTTCGCTTTACTGTTCCACTGTTCTTTGGGTTGTCCGTTTGGGCACCTTGTGGACGTTTCTATGGGGTTCTGACTACTTTTATGTTGTAACTGTGGAGGCTTCGTAGGAATGTTTCTCCTACTTTCTCTTGCCTGTTGTCGGGTGGTTACTGATACCCGTACCGTTGACGCACTTTCTTTCACATCTTTGTGCCATGCCTTTCACAGGCTCGTAGGCAAACTCTTTTGGAGCTATTTTCATAGCTGTATAAAGCTGAAGGTATTCCGGCCAGTCAGCCAACTGGCTGACTAGTTCCCCAGCTCTTGTTCGCGACAGCTCTTGGTCTATTAGATCTGGGTAGGCTTGCCGGGTGAGGATTTCGAGTTTCAGGCAATAGCGTGTCACGTCCCCTTCCTTCTGGAGATGTTTAAGGGCCAAGTATGCCTTCATTTGTGCCGCAGAGTCGTTGGAGGCGAATTTCGCGCTCATTTGCTCCACAAAGTTCTCGAAGTTCCCTCCTTAACGGTTTTCGGTACTGCGTCTGCCACCGATTTCGGGAAGCCCTCCAGTTTTGTCATGAACGAGTGGATTAACATCTCGTTCGGCAACCCCAGGTTGCGGTATTTTATGTCAAACCCTATGACAAAATCCTTAAAATTCTTGCCCTGAGGGTCTTTGTACTTCCCAACGTCCGGCAACGTCATGGCGGCAAACATTGTCCCCAGATTGGCATTGGGATCAATTCTGTCGCACCCACCTTTCACTTCGCTCTGGTTCTGAGCCGGTGGTTGCCACGATATTCGCATCGGCCTCGTCCTATCTGGCTGAAATCGAGTCTTTAGACCCCTATTCGAATTCACGGGCGCTAGGCCATCACAGAAATACTCGCCTTGCGCCGCCGCAATTGGATCGAACGACGCGTGA
This sequence comes from Heligmosomoides polygyrus polygyrus, assembly GCA_947396885.1. Classification (NCBI taxonomy): domain Eukaryota; kingdom Metazoa; phylum Nematoda; class Chromadorea; order Rhabditida; family Heligmosomidae; genus Heligmosomoides; species Heligmosomoides polygyrus. The sequence goes on along the minus strand of CANDYH010000493.1, from coordinate 18,654 downwards.
TACTCGACGTTGTCGAACTCATCGGCATTCATCTGTTGAATGCCCACCGTCTTCGTCGCATTTGCGAGATCCGCACATGGCGTGACCTGAACAGATCGTGGTTTCGGGATTGCTCTTTCATTTTGTCGAGTGTCACTGAGTGGGGTTTTTGTTTTGTCCACTACTACTTTGGCCTCAACGTCGAGCTGTTCCCCTAGCTCACGCATGCAGGCTTTATCACGTTTAGTGCCTGCGAGCACTGAGCAGAGTAGGAAAGAAAATCTGCCAGACAACAGCTCACATAGTGCCGTTTGGTCTTTCTCGATTTTCTTCAACTTCTCTATCTCAGCAGACATGGCGCTGCATTCTAGTAGGACGTGCTCCCTCATAGAATGCGCCATTGTGGTGACCGTCTTGGTAGCCGCGCGCGTAGTTCCTTGTCTAGGTACCCAAGGACCGTTGCCGGCATGTTCTCCAAATTTACTAGGTGGCCACTCAATGCCTGCACTACTTCCCTCACCTGCGAGGCGTTCTGCTGCGCCAACGCCTTCACAGTGTTCGCCATTTCCGCAAGTATTGCTCTCATCGCTGACAGCTGCTCCTCCGCGGTTGGCTCGTCCAGTAGAAGTCTTTCCAATTCAGGTGAGGTAGTCTCTATTTGTTCGCTCGCCATGCTCACACTCTGCAAATACTGTGTGTGTGAACTCCTGACCGTTTGCATCGAAGCACCGTGCACTATCGGCGCAATGGCCCCTCCCACGGAACTGTCCGTGAGCTCTCTGCACCGGAGAATACACAGCCTGCACGTACACGTGTGCGTCTCTCGCGCTCAAGGCGTCTGTGATTCGGCGATGACCCAGGCGCCGAGCACACGCAGCACTACACGTGCTGCCTGAGCTGTATGGTTCTCCGGGCTGGCTCTTCGACGCACTCCCGTGCGACGTTGGCCCCTGCCCCGTAGTGTACGCTGCCTTCAAGGAGACAGGAGTTCATGCCGTAGCCGTTGTTGCCGGCCTAAGGGCGGTATCCGAGATGCGAGCGTTCGGCCCCCAAGTCGACCAGCTGGGGTGGCCAGAGAACACGTTCGCGGTTAGGAACTTTATTTCCGGCTACTTGTCGCCAAAGCAGAGTTGAAATTGCCCTTCACTACAGGGCGGTCGCCTTTTATAGCCGGCGGATAACGCGATAACTACGATAACGATAACGATAACGCGCCAGATCTCGTACGATCACAGGGTCACACGGTACCGGCGCTCAGGCACTAGGAAACACTAATACAACAGAGCTACTACAACACAACTGAGCAGGATCACGCCTTGACAATAGCCACTTGAGTGGCAAAAAAAACGACATATTCACTATGCAGAGATTTATTGAAAGTCGAACATGGAGTATTATGTGACGTTTTGGTTGTGGTCGTTCGATGGATCGCATAGGAAGACGTCGGCAGCTAGACTGAAGTTTTTCGCAAAGCTTTGTTTTCCTGGTTCGGCGGCGCCGCAGTGTTGCGGCATTTCCGCAACCTTCTCAGAGTCGATCGATTAATTCATTGGCATATGTTTGTAGATGCTTTCATAGATGCGTTTATGTTGTGCATTTTATGCTTTGTTTACATGGCTTAGCTCTCTATATAAGTGCCGAGAGAGAGATTATGAGACGCTTTTTCGTCTTCGTCAATAAATCGTCCAATGAACAATCTTGCCAGTGTTTTGGTGCATCGGCCGGGAAACGAACCCAGGCCGCCCGCGTTCTACCACTGAAACCGATGCTGGATTTTCTGTCGGTCCTCCATCATATTCTCGACGCCATCTCTATTCGCTCGACCTTCTATTCACGTCGTCAGCTTTGCGCCGGAGTGTGCTCTGATCCTACTGTCAGTGCACCTCTCCTTTCGTCCGTATCCCGCCTCCCACACCGTCCTGTCTTCCTATTATCAGCTCTACCAGTCGCCAAGAAGTGTTATGATGCCAAAAACATCATTCCACTTCTACCCTCCGTCTTCGTCTCCTTTGTCTCTACTCTGATTTCGACTATAATCTCGTCGTTCGCTCTACTCGCCACGAAGAGTTCTGTTTCACAAACGCCACTGCGCTTTTGCCATCGTCGCCCTGGTGCCCGATCTCCGTGTGCTCGTCGCCTGATCGCCGTTCCTCGGTCTGAGATGCTTTAGTCGTGGTCGCTCGATGGATAGCGTGGAAGGAAGTCGTGCTCGTCGCCCTATCTCCGCTCACCTGTCCGTGACGCTTTATTAAACAGAGTATGGACTCAAACGGGCTCAATCCGCATCGCTTCCTAAGACGGTCGCTGCTCGCCTTAGGTGCGACCTTCCCGTCTGTCCGGTTCTTTAAACACTTGTCAAGACCCATAAACTTTCCCCTTGTCTTTCGTCCAACAATCCTTCCGATTTCAAAGTTCATCCCATAATCAGTAACACACGATAGGATTTCTTGGTTCCTTAACCTCATTCTCTCACAACTGCTTCAATTTATCCCGCCCATCTTACTAACACAAATATGTTTCTTGACAAGTTACTGGAAACTAGATGCAGACGTAATAACGTCATGTAGTCGTCAGACGTAACCTCCCTGTATACTAACGTCTCAAATGACGATGCAGTGCAAGCAATATATGAGCTCCTTACTGAGCACCGCACGGATATTAACACTTACGGTCTCTCAGTACAAAACATCATGGACCTGCTAAAGCAATGCCTAGGTTGCTCCATCTTTGGGTGGGCGGGTAACTATTTTGAACAAATTAGTGGACTCGCTATGAGCCAAAGGTTAGCGCCAACGGTGGACGCCATTGCTGTCATGAATAGGATAGGACAACCTATCCTAGAGCGGCTTCCGGTCATGTACGTGCGGTACATAGACGACTGTTTCGTCGTTTGTTCACACAGAAAGAAATGGAACCCTTGCTTTGAAATCCTGAACAAACAAGCTCCCAGTATACAGTTCAATTGAGAGAAGCCGAGTGAGGACTGGCTACCTTTCCGAATGTTCAGGTCCAACTAAAGAGGGGTTTCTATAGAACGAAGTGGTTCCGTAAACCCATTAATAAAAATTGTTACGCCGGGGTGTTTCACCCGGGGGCTGGATGTCTAGGGTTGTGGCCTGAACCGGACAGGGAAATCGATTTATTGGCTCCTTATGCACCAGCAGGGGTCGGTCCGTCCGCCTCTGCTGTGCCCGCGCTCCTCTCTGACCCGGCCGCTCGCCAGATACCACCGAGACCAGAATTGCTCCGAGCCGACCGCTTGCCACCTCGGCACCAGACCAGACTGAGCCCGGCGTGCCCGGGCCCCCTTTATATAGGTTTGCGCGCGCGGAAAGGCCGGCCCCCTAAGTGGACACGCGCCGCCCCGCCGCCTCCGAATGGCAGGCGCTGGGCACAGGCGAGGCGGACGGCGATCGATCGATCCCGCTGCTGGGAAAATACAGATACACTACAATAATGTGCACAAATACAACAGAACAACACAAGCAACCTACAAATACACAAATACACAACAAAGATCACTAATGCGAGGCCTCGCGCCTCGCCCATCCTTCACATGCCGCCCTTAAGGCTAGATCGTCCCGATTCAGCACCATCGACGACCCCTCACGTCTGCGACCCTGAGGCCCTTCCTCGGCTCGCGTATGGTCGTCGCGACGATCCCTCTCGCGATTGCGTCTGCGGCCCTGAGGCCCGCCTTTTGCTCGCGTATGGTCGTCGCGGTGATTCCCTCGCCCGTTGGTAGTCCCACTTTTCCGTGGGTTCTCAAGCACGCCATTAGCTTGTACCACACCCACGAGTGGATACGGCTCGCCAGATGTTATCTCCTTCCGCAGAAGTTCTGGATCTGGCATCACGAACAGGTTTGGGCGGCTCTCGCCTCGTCTTCGTTGAGCTCTTGCGGCTTTGTCCTGACGCCGCTTCTTCTGCTCCGTCGAGGCTGCTTCGAACTTTCCCACCTTCAAGACATCGCCAATCCTCTGCCTGACCTTATACAGGTTCCCCACGACCTGACGTCCAGTGAGCGACGTCTGCCTGCAGCGCAGGTAGGTTTCGCGGCCGTTGGCGGGGTGGGTATGTGCTGAGGTTTCCAACACCTCCCAGTAGTGGCAGCATACCACAGCTTCCAGTCGCCTCTCCAGCGCGCTGAGGTATCTTGTGAGCTCTGCGCACACCTTGCCGATTGCTGTCTTCACGTAGTCGACATCATCGCCGTTGACCTTCGACAGCTGATGCTGAATGCTCTTCTTTGCAAGTATCCGTCGTCCGACTGGCTCCTTCTTTATCAACCTCTTACGCTGCGTGTGGGCTACACGAGGTTGAGGAATAGGAGTAACTGCAGGAGCCTCTTCCTTGCTTTTCTCTGAGACTTCCGGAAGAGATACGCGAACCTTCCTCGGAGCTCTCTTCGCCTCAGGTTTTTGGAGAGACACCACTTTTGCACCATGACTTGGCTCCGCGAAACGAACTCCACAGTTGGTGGACCTTGTAGCGCGCTCCTTCCCGACATGCGGTGGTGGTTTGCGCTCAGCCATCTCTGTGCCTTCGTACGTGCTCACCACCTCCCCCTCACGAAACATCTTTGCTTCCGCAAAGGAATTCGTCGCAGCTACCTGGGTTTGGTGTTGAGCACCCTGCCCTTTCGTATCCTGAAGGATCTTTAGAGGACCGCACCACTTCACCTTGCTTCATTTCGTCACGATGTGGCGAGACAACCTTTGTCTCTCCCGGCTTAAGGCATATCCTTCGAGCCACTGTGACTACCTCGGAAGCCTTTTTTCTTCGCTGCTGCACCGCAGCTTCCTTAATTCCGCTTGTTGACGCTGGTGCCTCCTTCCTCTGGACACTTCTGCCCGACCTTTCGACGACTGTGCATTTGGTGCCAGGCTCCAGCCTAACTTCTTCAGAGCATTCGTGCCCAACAAGATCACGTCGTCGTCTCCGGCCATAACAAATAAGCCGATCCTATGCCGCGGGCCGTTGTCAACCTGTACCGTCAGCTTAACGGCACCTTTGAACGACATAGGGCTGCCTGAAGCATCACAGACCTGGTTGCTCCGATCGAGATCTATTTCCTCGACGTCGGCGTTTAGGTCGTACCGTTCTGCAGTGCATCCACAAGCATCTGCAGCGATATGATGCTTACCTGCGAGCCAGTGTCCAAAAGGGCAGTGCGCGTCATGCCCAACAACTGGACCTGCGCCGTGGTTTGCGCTCCCACCAGATCTTCGTGAGGACCATCCACTTTGGTCACTCCATATCTCCACTTACTGAGTGAGGTCGTGAAGATCTTCGGCTCCCTTCGCGGGTTAGCCGACTCTGTGGGTTCATCCTTGGCTCGCCCTGCTTTCCGCTGTGCGCAGTCTTTCCTCAAGTGCCCAACCTCGTTGCACTTGAAGCACTTTCTTTCTTCAGGTTGTCGTGCTTGGGCTCGTTGGGTAACCATGCTACCTCCCGGCGTATCTCCTCGATCATTTCCTGATCGGTCCAACGCCATAGCATGTTCGCGCATTGCTTTCGTCATGCGCTTACTTCTTTCGCAACGCTGTGCCATGGCCTTTACCATCTCGTAGGCCGATTCTTTTGGCGCGATCTCCATCGCCGTATAGAGCTGGAGATATTCCGGCCAGTTGGTCAGCTGGCTTACCAGCTCTCCGGCTCTGGTGCGTGACAGGTCTTCTTCTGATTGGTCTGGGTACGCACTCCGCGTTAGCTTTTCTAACTCGACGCAGTACGAGGTGATGTCCCCAGTTTTCCTTAGGTGCTTCAGCTCCAGGCAGGCCTTTAGCTGGGTGGACGAGTCGTCCTCTCGCAACTTGGCCTCGAGCGCCTTCACCAGTATCTCAAAACTTCCGCCACGTACGTGCTTGGGTAAGGCCTGGGCCACTACCTTAGGGTACCCGTCCATTTTAGACAACAATAGCTGCGATAGCATGTCGTCCCTCAACCCTATGCTACCGTACTTCATACGGAATTTCAGCACGAAGTGACAGAAATTCCTTCCCTGGGGATCCTTATACGTGTCTACGTCAGGTAGGGTCATCGCCGCAAACATAGCGCCCAACGCTCCTTCTGCGTTACCCGACTCACCTGGCGCTGTGGCTGTACTCGCCGTCATCCGGCTCGCGGCCCTCGTCGGCGGCGGCGATGCGGTCATGTTTCCGTGCTGGAACAGCTCGAATTCTTGCTTACTAATGCGCATTTCTTCCAGCCGCTTACCTTGTGCGGATGCCAGTGGATCGAAGCCCGCATGGTAGACTACGTCGCTGAAGTCGGCCGTATTCAACAGCTCGTATACCGCTGGTCTCCCAGCGTTTCACTCTGCTCCGCCTGAAACACGGAGTGTGAGATGTCCACTGGTATATGGCGCTCCTCCATCCCTCTACCCGTGCTGCGAGGCGCTGGTGAAGGGCAACCGCGTTGCACCACGAGATTGTCACGAGCAGGAAATCGCTGCTCTAGTGCATCCCGCACTTCCTTGGCCAGCGCCTTCAACGAGCGGAGTTCAGCTCCCAGCTGCTGCAGCTCTCCGAGGTGGTCCTCGAGCGCCCCACATTGGGCCTCGATCTCCTCGCCCATGCTTTCCAGCAACTGGTTCTGACCTCTCTTAGACCTTGCCTTGGTGCTTTGCCCCACCTTGGCTGGTATTTCCCGCAGCACGGTTAGGGAGTTTGAGACGCTGCTGACCATGTCTCTTACCTGCGCGGGTCCCTTATTGCTTATGTCATCAACCTTGGCCAAAAGGCGTTCTATCATCGACTTCATGGCCGCAATCTGGTCGGCCTGCGATGGTTCCTCGAGAATGAGTTTCTCGATCTCCTCCATAGTCATGTCTGGGGCGCTTGACATCTGCAAAGCACCGACTGACTGCGTTGTCGACTTTCACTGTACGCCACGATTCGCGCACGACTACCCTCGCGAATCCTGCAGCAAAGACTTTACGCAGTTGTAGCACGGCCCGTTAACCGTGACCACTTACGCACGCCGACACCAGAGAACCGGCAGCAAGAACAACCCACCGCTACGCTTCAACACGCAACCGCAGGACGAACCTCTGCTAGAGCTCCAGCGAAGACGCTGCGCCACACGCTCTGGTCAGCGGTCGACAAGACCTGCTACACTGCCCAGTCTATGGCAGGATTCGCGCCGTATCCGCTCCTCGCGGCTTTCAGGCGGTGGGGTTATCGATCCCCTGCCCTTTGGTTCGGCCCCTATGTTACGCCGGGGTGTTTCACCCGGGGTCTGGATGTCTAGGGTGTGGCCTGAACCGGACAGGGAATCGATTTATTAGGCTTCTTATGGCACCAGCAGGGGTCGGTCCGTCCGCCTCTGCTGTGCCCGCGCTCCTCTCTGACCCGGCCGCTCGCCAGGTACCACCGAGACCAGAATTGCTCCGAGCCGACCGCTTGCCACCTCGACACCAGACCAGACTGAGCCCGGCGTGCCCGGGCCCCCTTTATGTAGGTTTGCGCGCGCGGGAAGGCCGGCCCCCTAAGTGGACACGCGCCGCCCCGCCGCCTCCGAATGGCAGGCGCTGGGCACAGGCGAGGCGGACGGCGATCGATCGATCCCGCTGCTGGGAAAATACAGATACACTACAATAATGTGCACAAATACAACAGAACAACACAAGCAACCTACAAATACACAAATACACAACAAAGATCACTACTGCGAGGCCTCGCGCCTCGCCCATCCTTCACAAAATATAATTATCCACTTTAGGTCTGCACATCCCTTAAAAACAAAGCTGGGCGTCAAAAGAAACATGTTTAAATGGGCGGAAAAGGTTTAATATGGGAGCGAAGAAAAGGCAGGGTCCCTAGAGAAGGCTAGATGTATTGCGCAATGGCCAATGGCTACCCCATAACCAGCCAAACTGAGCGCATACTATCATCCGGCCGCAGAGATGATACAGTGGAAACCGACGACAAAATCCCGTTCTGTTTTCCATACATAGACGACGCACTAAGCGCATCTATCCAGGCCTCTTTACGTCGTTACGACCTCAGTGGTACGGTTAGGTTAGTAGAAATACCACCCCCAATCTTAAGCGGCGGTTCATTCGAAATCGGCTTTACAATCGATATTGTCCCACCCCTAGGTGCGTCATCTGCCCATATGGGCGAGTGGGCGACTGCTTGATCTGGGGGCCATCTACGTAATTTCGTGCAGGCGGTGCGGCTAGGAGTACGTGGGGAAAGGGTCGTCCGCTATGCGTGCGGATGAAGGAGTACATCGATGGTCTGAAAGGGTCAAACCCTTCAACTCCTCTAGGAACTCATCGGCTGCAAGCGCATGATAATGCAGAGTTTGAGGTGGCAGTGCGAATTTTGGCGCAAGAGAAACAAACGGCAGCACGAAAAATATTGGAGGCGTTTTGGATACACAGCAAAAATTCCAAATTGAACAGAAAGGATGAATGCCTGGCCATAGCTAATGAACTCGCCCTATTCCCTGACCTCTGTGGATCCTGACCTCCAGAGTCCTCAGGTGAGGGGCCGCGGCACGACTTCTGGGTCACCTACCAGTCATTTGGTCTGTGGGCGACTCCAACGGGTCCTTCTCTGCACTTCTAGGTGAGCCTCGGTTGCATGGTTCCTTTTTTGGTCCACACGGTCCTTGAATTTGTTTTCTCATTTTGAAATGGTGCTTGGTAGGATAATTTTACACATTTCTGGCTTCCCAGGGTCCGACGAAGGCGATAAGGCCGAAACGTTAGCCGAATAACGTTAGCCGAATGCCATCTTGGCTAGACTCGAACTCAGAACGACATATTCACTATGCAGAGATTTATTGAAAGTCGAACATGGAGTATTATGTGACGCTTTTGTTGTGGTCGTTCGATGGATCGCATAGGAAGACGTCGGCAGCTAGACTGAAGTTTATCGCAAAGCTTTGTTTTCCTGGTTCGGCGGCGCCGCAGTGTTGTGGCATTTCCACAACCTTCTCAGAGTCGATCGGTTGATTCATAGGCATATGTTTATAGATGCTTTCACTGATGCGTCCTGTTGTGCATTTTATGCTTAACATGTCTTAGTTCTCTATATATGTGCCGAGAGAGATTATGAGACGCTTTTTCATCGTCTTCAATAAATCGTCCACTGATCCATCTGATCATAAAGTGAGGATGTAGATATTAAGTTTTGCCCAATTATTAAACGCTTATTCGATAAGTTGTGGGTCATGAATCTGTCAATGCAATGGCGTATCAGATGAGATTGGGTTGCAATACGACCAGCCCCATTCTGAAAAAACACACGAATAACCGAATATGTTCGGAGATGCCTGGTAAGGTTCACTTAACATCAATGGCTTCGACTTGATGTCGTTCAATACTTCCTACCGTTACGATTCAGGTCAGTTCCTTGTGGGAACTATGTGAATAGGTGGAGGGGGTACTCACTCCTAGGTGTGGATTTCGTCAGCCTTATAGCTGAAGCTGGCACAGCGTGCCGCAATCTGTGTGAAGAAGTCCACCGCAACTCTTCGATTCCGTTGGAATCTGAATCTATAGCAGGAAACAAGAGCAAGAAAAGTCGTCATGACTGCAGTGCACCCCTAACATGCATGCAGAATATTCACTGAATTTGCACAAAAATTGCTGCAAGTCTAGAGAGCAGGACCCATACTAACTGCGTCCTCTTTTTAACTTGTAGATTAAACTGGCCTAGGATGCTTAGGGTCTGTTATACTGCATACATAGCCATGCTAACGTTTTTAATTTGGAATTTTTGGCGCAAGTAGGCTGGGGAGGGGGAGGTCACTCACTGGATAAATGTCTTGGTAGGAATGCACGTGTACCTCTAATTACATCAGAAAAGCCTAGTTCAGTTCAGTACTGGTGTGGTACACACCAGCGTCCATACAGTTTTGGTGTTATGCGGGTTGGGGGCGCATTCTGGATTTTTCAATGAACAGCCCAAGATAGGATAACATGTCGCACTTACTTTAGCGTAGTTCCCCCAGTTCTAGAGCTCCGTTTGAGTACGAACCTGCAATAAGACAAAATAGAATGAAAATCGTCGTCATAACCGTGCAGCCTCTAACACGAATTGATCCAAAACTTTTAGGCAGGGACGGAGGCATCGGCATAAATAGGCTGGGAGTGGGTCATCTTGTAGAGCTGCCCTATAGAACGTATTATGTTGTTCGACACTGAAAGTTTTGCGTAGCACCGTGTGTCCTACCATAGCGACGAAATGAGCTGGTCCATTTCTTATATAATGGAGTATGTACGTATATGCGCCTTCTTAGCAAGAAGAATATCCAATGGGTACAAGGCGACTGCTGTGCCGGAGCATCTGATGCTCTCAGAGCTGCTTAGCTGCTTCGCTGAGAGACAAGACTGAGTGATAATTTCCCATATCGATTAATAGCGCTGCACGATCGATATAGACGCTTATAATTTCGTTCAGAGGCTTCGCCCAGATCGTGCGCGTAGCTCGAAACCCACTGTCTAACACACGCGATCCGTGCGTCGCACTCTTCTACGAGGGAGATGGTTCTATGGCACTCGTTTGGAACGATTTTGGGCGCAACTAGTGGAGGAGGGGGGCAGTCCATCAGTACTCGAAAAAGTTAGGGTTTTACCAGTTTGACTAGGCCCGTCTCAGGGCAACTTGCATTACACGTACCTACGCGTACAATGGGGGAAATTCCACGTCACCAAATCCGCTACGCTCATGGCGGTCGAAGCCAAGGACTGCCCCCCTCGTCCACGTGTTGCGCCCGATTTTGTATTAGGGATTCACCGAGCAACTGTTTGTTTGTTCAATAGTTCCATTGACGCCCAATCAGCTACTGGTGTTCCCAGTGTCACTTCGAAGAGGAGACTGGCCGATTACTATACCGCGATACGAGGCACACATTTTAAAGAGCATGCTTATAGTGGAGACAAGTCACACGCAAATGGTAAGGCAAACGGTGGAGCTGCTGGAGTCGTGTGTGAGATCAGCCGCTCGAATCCGCTGCTTTTACGCACATCGGGGCCGGATTCATCAACGACTTACAGCAATTTAACAGAGAAAGTACAGCCGAAATCCCTGACAGCGCGGCGAATTTACTATTTCGCTTGATATGCTGCGCTATCATGGATTTCGGCTGTATTTTCTCTGTTAAATTGCTGTAAGTCGCTGATGAATCCGGCTCCAGGGAGTAGCTGAATTCGAATAAAGAGTGGAAGGCCTCGGGGCAGGCGACGACCTCTCCCGACAGTGGTGTATACTCCGGTCATGCCACCGTGTGCACCGTCAACGGCATGAACAGCGATGTCATCATCGCGCTGATAAGTGAGTGTTCGCTGCGCGTATGAACACAGTGCGAGAGCGCGACGCGGCGTCGCTTGATCGATATGGGAGCTCATCATTACATATCGTCGCGACATGCAATGATGAACGAACTGCTCCAATCGGACCCCTAATGCTATGCCTAAAATTGCACTACTAGTTGAGAGAGGAAAATGTGGAAAACACAGCAAATGAAACAAAACCTGGAGCCAAAAAACATCAAAAAGTGCTCTACATGCAAAGTAATGGCGGTAAGCGCACTCTTCTGGGTCAGCAGACGCGTAAGGACATGACTTGACAACTGGAGACGTGCTTTGCGGAAAGCGTCAGGGATCTATTAATTTAACTGAGAGCATCAGGTGGACGCCCTCTCAACCCCTCGTCCCAGTTGGACATGCACCAAGTTCACTATTCCAGCACAATCCGAGTTCGGGAAGAGTGAGCCTCCGCTAGGAGAGCAAAATATTCTATCCCACCATAAGCAGTATATCTAAAATATCTAACCTATCAGGGTCTAGCTCACACTCCCCCCCCCCTTAGTTCATATTGCGTCCTCGTAGCTTCGAATTATACGAAGCGTGCGGTGAACCACTAGTCTGGCTAAATCCGTTTAGACACTCCCTGGTCCTGACAACTGTTCTACCATGTCCGAGAATTGAAGTCAAGGTCGATGGGGTGGCCATATCTGACTCTTCGCACCTTCTTGATGGGCGAAGTACAATACATATTACGCGTGTGTAGTACATGTACAAGACATGTACAACACACGCGCGGAGACATAACTGAGTTTGCGGGTGAAGGCATATTCGGAAGAAGGCTCAGGCGTCGCTCGGGGTGAGCGGTTGATATAACAAAGGCCAAACGCTAGATTTGCGCAAACTAAACTTGTAAAAACTCATCCTACACATGGAAAAATGCAACGACGCCTTGTATATTTTGAGTACTGATAGGCTAACCTCCCCCTCCGCTCATTGCACCAAGCTTCATTCCACGGTTGATTGATTTGCCCGACCTCTGTGGGGCTTTACCCTGGAAGGCGATAAACCGAACGGTCGCTGTAGGGCTGATCCAAAGGATCGAGCTCATTCACTCAAGTCGTTCTGCATTCGAAGTTGTCAAGCAGCATTCAGCTGTTTTCATAAGGCTTTGAAGAAGAAGCTTCCGTTACGTAACGCCGGAACATAAGCTGAAGAAAGCTCTCATAACAATCTTGGCTCAACAACTCCACAACATCCTGCACCACCGTTAAACAATCGATATTAGTTTCTGCGCGCGCGGCAATTTTGAGTCAATTTCGTCTGCATACCGGAGAGCGATGTTTGAATCTACATCGATGGTGACCTTTCAACATTCACACGAAGCAAACAAAGAAAAACAAACAAAGAATACAGTTCTAGAACGAAAAAACAACAACATTAAATTCTGTTTACTTCTGTGCTCCAATACTCTGGCGAAAACTTAAATCGACAAAGGAAGGAAATTCGGGATGTGGGCTATCTAACAAAACATGCTGCAGTTCCTACCACTCTCTGCTCCTAGTGCAGCGAACAAGTGTCAGCATGGAATTTCTAGTTTCCTCCTCGAACGTGGGACACATTTTGAAACGCAGATTCCTTTGCTTGTTGTAGCCCGACAACGTGCGTCGGCATTCTACTTTCAATCTTTTGTAGAAGATATAGTTTTCTAGCCCTCTGTGTCATCGAATGAAATTCTGGAAATGGAAATTGTTAATTAAGTCCTTCTCTGCAAGATTCTGTAGCAGCAAGCTGTCTGCGGGTGCGGGCGTGACCTATCCAGTTGTGCATTATTGATGTGCGAGCGCGCTCCATCGCAAAAATTTGACCCACGGCGGCAACAAGGGGGTGTTTTTTATGCAAGATCCCCTCCTCTACTGCAATGGAAAGCCGCAAAAAGGAAGCCCAATGCGCGTCGGGGGAAGAGAGACGCAAATACGGTGTGGAGGGGTCTCATATACGACAGCCCTACATAGAAATTTAATTTTTTGAGAAAAAATAACAAATTAAAATTTGCCTTAAAGCGCGTCAAGGCTGCAATCATGTAGTGTATTAAAAGACTAGATCATGCCATTCACTTGAAAAGCAAGCTGCAATGTTTGTTTTATTGATAGTGTAAATAGTGCTTACATAAAAGTTGGGATATGTGTGTTTTTGAAACTGTCCATGTTGCACCGTTCGCAGGGTGCTCGTAAACTGAAATTTTGCTATCAATCAAATAAAAATCGTGAAGTTTCGGACAGAGGCTTGATGCAATCGAAGTTCTAGCAATAGAAAATGGCCGCCTTCCTGCTCTTTAAAAAAAGTTGTAAAGCATTTTTTCAAGAAAAGAAATTTTTTTATAAGATTTTGCAACTATGTGTTCTCTTATTGGGAAGCAAATTAAAACTTCAAAGAGAGGTATACTGAAGTTTTCCTTTAACAAAAAAAACTATTCTTACATTTTTAGAAAGTCTCTGGTTTAGAGAAGGAGCTCATTTCGATTTGGAGGAGTTCGCTTTCATTTCAAAAGTCTTTAGCTAGCTTAGAACAGTGTTCAATTTTGACGTGAAAAGTTTTTAGATTGATTTGATGGACTCTTTTCAAAATCAAACTAAACGCTGTCCAGTTTGGTTTAAAAAGTGTCCAACTAGACGTGAAATAGTATACGTAGGGCTAGCTGAAAAGCAGGGCACTTGGCAACGCCTTTTGAGGAGGCATCGGCTGTCGCGTATACCGGATTCCAAGTTTTTGATTGGGGTTTCGCACCAGTCCTATAATCAAAATCTTGAATTGCTGCCAGCTTGTGTGGAAAGGCTAAAATACTGACATGTCCATCGGATGACCACCATAGGTTGTCTAGGCTAAACGTGCTTTCAAACTGCCGCTTACAAAATTCTGTTGAAGTAGGTATGTGGCACATCTCACAAAGGGAGTTAATATCCTTATCCTTAAATGGGATTTAAATGAACTTTCTTGTCGAGTGTGAATGGAGATGGGAAACGAAAAAGGAGATAAATTTCCTATGTGATAGCTGTGTAAGATTCCCTTGTTATTTCCCAAATGTGCACCGATATTATATCGGAAGGCATTGGGATATTAGCAGCAGGATGTAGAGCGAAACAACCATTAAAAGCCCAAATGATGTTGTCAGCTGCTACAAGGGGGGGGGAGGTAGGCTGAGTAGATGATTGAAGCTCGAAGGACTTCGTCACATGGCCAGAGTTCAAATCAAAGAAGAAAAAAGAAGAAGACTTGAAATAACCCTTTCTTTAGTTTGTTTTGACCTCTAACAGTACCATCTAGTGGTGAGCCTGACCATATCACTTTTGCTCGCAGATATCCTCTGCGTAGAAGGTGGCTACACCTCTCCAAAGCAACAAACTCGAATGCTAGGCATAGACGCAGTGGCTTATTATTGATACAGTCCCATTCAGATTTCAACGTAACCAATGCAGCATGTACTGTGCCGGCAGTAGCCAATTTCACCTACTCTTTTCGCTCTTATGGCGACGTTGCTTGGTATTACGACCGTCACAGCAAATCTCATGCGACGCGATGATAAATAACGTGGACGACCAGGCAGTTGAGGTTTGTTCGTCCTAAAGATTGTGCCCCGCAATTTGTTTTACAACAACGGAATCCTACAATTCCGCCAATGATTATCTCCATCCTCCAGTTTGAAGCCCATCTTCACATGCAGATGTTTTTCAGCGGTTCGCTCAAGCAATAAGTAATCCGAAAGAAGCGTCACATCTCCTCCTCGAGGACGTGTTCCGCAGTGTTGGTAGTTTTGGTCGTTTCGGAAAAAAGGGAAAAAAGAAGCATGTAAATACGAAATTTTCAGAGTTACATCGTCGTTGTTGTAATGGCCTGCTTCTTCATTTCTATAATATCACTCATATCTTTTGTGATAGCGATTATAAGCAATGCCTTCACTATAAGCAAGATCTAGACAAGAGCGGATATTTGGGACTACTTGAGATGGCTCCGCTTGAGACTCAAAGTCGAGCGCTTAGTTTTTCGTACAGTAATCTATTGAGCACTTCTTTTGTGCTCTCGTTGACTGCCTCCATGCTTGTAATTTATCTCAAAGGCACTCTAGCACTGGAAACTATTAGGCCTTGCATATGAAATGACCGGTTCTGACTAAAAATTTTGACAGATCATAACTTTGCTTGGGAGCAATTCCACTAGAATCCAATGATAAGCATCTTTACAATTAATGCACTTTTCGTAACGCGACAACAGCTTAGACATTAGATCTTTGTAAAAGTCAGAACTGCGAGAATTAATAAAACAAAAGAACTTTTTTAACACATTTGCAGCACAAAGGAAGTAATTTTCGACATCCCTTAGTTGCTGAATTTTTAACCTTTACAAGACGAACTAAATGCTTGAAAAAATACAATCGGTAGGGAACAGCTCTGGCGAACATGCTGCATGCGGGAGAGTTTCGTATCCCGATTCATCCAGTTTCTGGACAACAATTGTTGAATCGTGCGGACATACGTAGTCATGGAGGTAGGATTGGGCCGCTTCGACTGACCAAAGCCGGGCTGTTTCTTAATCAGCTTCATTCACTTCAACTTCGGCACTGTACTACTCCGCTGTGATAGTCTCTCCAGTATTGAGGAACTTGTAATGGACTATACCTCACTGCCCACATACGGTCGCCATGGTCTTCTATGAAGGGAGACTTGGTTTCGGCATCTTCTTGGGACTTTCGTTCTTGTCCAGCCATTGTGCAGAGCGAAGACGATTGTCATGAAGGATCCCTTTTTCGTTGCATGTCACGATCATGTCCAAAAAAGTCTCCCTTAGATTGCGCCCGCCTTAACGGAACGCAGATGTCGTGGCGCTTCAGCAGTTGGTCGTCGCTAAGGACTGATGGCGGCCTACCTCGGTCTTCATCCTCGAGACTTTCATCCTTAGATCGCAACTTTTTGAACCACTGGCGAATTGTGTGTTCCTTAGCGAAATCCTCCCCAAATGCAGCATTGATGTTACGAGCTGCGGCCGCGACGTTGTGTCCAATTTTCCTTCCATCTATATATATAGATCACCCAAATTTTACGTTGATTCACTCTGTAAAAATAGCGTCAGAAGCTCGGCAAGAGGCAATTATGTCACGAAAGCTATAAATGGTAAAAAAAACCGGAGATTCTGCGCTTCCAAAAACTGTATACAAAGCCTGAAGCCGGGAACATTCGTAGCCACGAAAAAATATACCAGTTACCGGATTCATCAATGACTTACGGCAATTTAACAACAGGAAAATTACAGCCGAAATCTCTGATAGCGCGGCTTATCAAGCGATATGGTGAGGGATAAGCCGCGCTATCTGAGTTTTCCTCTGTAAATTCTCTGTTAAAGCTATGTAAGTCGTTGATGAATCCAACCCCTGATCTTGAGGTAGCAAGATCGTGCTTTTCATATGCAACGACCATAATATGTACAGCTACGTCCTGTTAACTAGCAGTCATCCGCTATCAATACTACATCATCCTGTAAATGCATCGCGGTTCATTCAGAATGATCAGTACTAGAAATGCAGGGCATCTCTTTTACCGGATGGTGTCGCTCGGCTTTGAAGGCTCTATGTAAATGGGGCATGTATTGCTACAATCGCATTTTCGCTTTCAGAAAACTCCCAACAGGGGGACAATGAGATGGGCGCTGCTGTCGTTTGTATTCTGTCTAATAACCGCAGCATTAGGGACGTATTTGTTTGACTCCAGCATTGGACATATTAAGCATTCTGTGACATCATTGCCCGATCAGCTGAAAAAGTCATCTGCAGGTATGCCGCTTTGTAGAGTTGAATGCGTTAAATAAGGGTGGAAAAGGCTCGTGCTTTAAAATCATAAGGCTATGGATGCTAGGAAACTCAGGAAATCATTTGCCCATAAAATCATCAGCTCAGCTGTTCTTGTTCAGATTTGAGTACATTCGTTGAAGAGTTTGGACGAGAACCTTCGGTGCAATTTTCAAACTGGAGAAAAGATACTCAGAGATGACATTACGATGTTTATTTACGAAATTACTCAAGTGCTTAATAATATCCGTGCAAGGCTCAATCCAGATGTCGTGCATAAGGTAGCTATTCATCACACGGGTTGTTACGTTCTTTTGATCTCGATTTTTTATTCGTCGTTAAGAGTAGTTTCTAACGCGGCTTGTATGCGTGCATTGTGCCCGCGGTATCAGTGAAACCATGGCCCGGATTCATCAACGGAGGAGTTGGTAAAATCGCCACCACAGATTTACCTAGCCGACTCCTTCCTAAAATTTGTGGAGGGTGCCGCCCCATGCGTCCGACTACACTTGGCAGCGCGCCCAACTCGTTGCCACTGGGTCAGACATTAGCAGTAGAGCGCTACCCTCACTTCATCGCCTCGTTTACCCTAGGCTCTAGCCGGATAGCCGTTATAACGGTTTCATCGGAAACCTACCACGCCGCGCGTTGACCAGTCGTTGCAGGTTTCGCAGTAAGTTCCATCGTTACAGGCCTGGTAAATCGGTTGATGCATCCGGGCCAGTAGCAGGCACCGAAGAATAGCGCCAGCTCAGGGCCTTAGAAATCGCTTAGTGTACCCGTCGCTGGACGTGATGATATGAATGGTGGCCAAATCGATCGAGCGACGCGATCGATCGATCATTTGGCGCCATTCTAGTCATCACGCCTCGTCTACCCTAAACGCTCTCTTTCCGACTTGCGGTACCCGCCACAATGGGAGGAAGTGTAGGCCCGTTTTCTCCACACAGGGGTCGCGCCTCACGGCAATGCGAAGGGCTCTGTCATACGGGGAGAAAGCTCCTGGCAGCCTCAACTTCTCCTGAAACTCCTACCCGAAGGGACGGGGCGAGACTTAAGGCGGCCTCAAATTGCCTATGTACTCCCATTCTACAGAATGCAAGCTTTTGACCGGGCCGACATACATACAATCCGCGCAAGCGTGGACACATTCACACGTCCTATGCGTGCACATACCGCTTCCACACACAAGGAAGGAGTCGACCCAACACAGCAGGAGCAAAGAGTCCGTCCGCTTGCACCCCCACCTGTGTCTCTGGACAGTGCATGGTCGCACTTGCTTTCCGTTTCATTTCCCTATCCACCACCCGGGATGCGCCACGTACCCCTGCGACAAGCGACACGAGATCCCTCTTAACAAAAGAGTTCGAGGGCTCACTACGGGGGAGATCTCGCTACAATGACCTACTGAAATGCCCACGCACAACCTGTACTAGTATTTGCTTTCCTTCTACTCGGGAGCATGAAACTGGAACCGCTTAGGATGAAGACGAGTAGTGAGGCCCTGAAATGCTCGCGCGCAACCTGGGGCCGGACCCGTCAACGACTAACCCGTGGGTATAGGGGATAGAGATAC